>CAUYTI010046745.1:0-57453 GCA_963575145.1 Galago senegalensis
GGTGGGATCACACCTATGGTTCATCTTATAAGGGTACATGTGAATCTTTCTAAATGAAGAATATAAATGTCTTAACACAATAACTAAGAAAATGACATGAAGGTTATGTTAACCAGTTTGATGAAAATATTTCAAATTGTAATGAAAACACCACACTGTACCCCATGATTGCATTAATGTACACAGCAATGATTTAATAAAAAAGAAAAAAATTATCCTCCTAGATATCAGGATTTAGTATAAAGTAGAAATATTTACAACAATATAAAAGAATGCAAATTGACTAACATAACAGAGTCTGTTCTGTAGTTCATAGATGAAACTTCATTGTGTGCATAGCATGCCATGTCTGTGAAGAAAAGAGGGACTAATCCCAAAATGAAATTTAATAACAGGATTATTCATGTATAAGATGTTGATTGGACCTCTGTGTCACATTCTATGGGTGTATCAAATTTAGACAGATTAAAGAATTAAGTTTCAAAATGTACATTTAAAACTTTTAATTAAAAATCATAAGTTATTACCTCTTACTATTTGGAGTCGGCATACTCTTTTTATGAATAAGTTATCAAAAATGTTAGCTATATTAGCTATAATTATAATCTGAGCACTAATAAAACTAAAAATGTTTTCTTTTATCAACAGATACCTCAAAATAAGTGAAAAGACTAGACTGACTGGAAGAAGACATTTAGAATATATAGAACTAATAATGGATTAGTCTCAAGAAAATATAAATAACATTTGCAGATTATTAAGAAGAAGACAAACCTAACAGCTGAAAAGATAAGAGACATAGGTAGGCATTTCACAGAAGTGGAAATAAATATGACCAATATAGCCAGGAAACACATGCAGAGATACTGAAGATCACTGCCTGGTTGAGTTGGCCAGGGCACTTTTCTGAGATAGTAATTAAGGACATTCCAGTGGTGGGTCCTTGAGTGACTATGATGAATAGATCCCCAAACCCCACCATCCTAAGATAGACCTGTAAGGTAAGCAAGAACTTAGTATAACCAACCTCTATATATTTTTAAACCATAGAGATGTTTTTTAAAATTTAACAATTTTTCTATATTCAGTAGGACAAGTAGAAAACCAAGGCAAAGCAATGCTTCAAAACCCAAAGGGAAAAAGCATATTAAGATGATAGAATGATCAACTATGTCCAGGTAATGAAGTAAGAGAAAGACCCATTGTATTTAGCAAAATGGGGGTCACTGGTAACCTGATAAGAATAATTGCAGTGCATTTGGGTGAACAAAATTTGAATAGAGTGGTTTAAGAAAAATCCTGGAGATAATAAACTGGGAAAGCAAATATACACAACTCTTTTAAGGGACCTTTTTTTTTTTTTTAGAGGAATTTGGAAATGCAGCTGTAATTGGATAAGATATTATGACAAAAATGTATAATTTTTGTTTTTGTTCATATTTGAAAAAAATCAATTTGGCATGTCTGAATGTTGACAGAAATGGTCCAATATATAGGAAAAAATTGACAATGAAGAAGTGAGGTCCTTCAGTGTGTAATGGGAAGAGTTGGCTTAAGATAGGAACATGGACAATTTACCTATTATAACTGAAAATAAAAATATGTGTGGGTATAGAAGCAGGTATTTTAGCAGAGGGGGAGACAGATTTTTCCATGAGTTAGCCTTTGTATTTGGCGACCTTAAATTCGTAACTATACTTTAGTGGCATCGTATAACTGACCTCATTAAATAATGGTGGAAGTGAAAATTAGAGACACATTTAGGACTAGAATTTAGTCTTCTGATGACTATGTCTGTGATGTTTAGTTCACTCATACATTCATTAAATAGAAAGTTATTGAATTTTATTAGCCAAGAACCCTTTCAAGGCACTGTGAATAAGTGGCAAATAATATGATTTCTGTTTTCAAATATACTTTAATCTAGAAAATGAAGCAAACACAAATTGCTTAATTAATTAAATAATTAACATGTGTTATCATAAGGTCTGCAAAACTATTTGCATTAAGTAGAAAAATATAGGACCTTATCTAATATAGGTGAGAAAAGATAAATCTGAAAGATATATAGGACTTGCCTGTGTGAATTAAAGCACAGGGAGTATAGGGAAGAACATCGCACAGAGCAGGCACACTATACACTAGGACCTCGTGATACTAACAAAGTGTGGCAGGAGTGATGAGAACAAGAGGCTCGGGGAGGGAGTTTAAATTGGAGGAAAAGGCTGGGAAAGTTCATATTTCATAAGAAAGATATTGAAAAAAATTGAGGGAGATTTACACCATGAACTGACTAGAATGGCAGATCCATATTACAAAATATAGTTCTGACCACTATATGAAGAATGAATGAAAAAAAAACAAGTACATGTGTAAGAGAATCAGGTGGAACATTTCTGTAGTCAAACAAGTAGGAAATGATGGTGACATGTTCTTAGCAGGTATATGGAGAGATAGAATTGGATAGATTTGAGAGATATTAAGGAGGTTGGAGTGATGATATATGATACTAGATGGCTGGTAAAAGAGGAAGATAACGCTTGAGGGCAACTTGCAGAATTTGGAGTGCAACAAATGGGTTGGTGGCAGTGCCTTTACAAAGAAGAGAAGTCATAAAAGTAATAAGCTCAGTATCGGACAGGAAGTGTGTGAAACGTCAATGAAGTGTTAGGTGAAGGTGGCAAATACAATGCGTCAAATCCTGCCCGGTGCTATTCTGGGATCTATGAATACAAGGATAAAGAAGAGTCATTTCCTACCCTCAAAATACCATCATTTACAAATGTATACTCCTTAGCTTTGCATCTCTCTCATTCTGAATCTGCCCCCCAGGTCTGAAAATTAAACTTTGCCCAAGAATGTCTGAAAGGAAGAAGGAAAATCATTCAAGTTGATATCTTTAACTAGGCAATAGTCACTTCTTTAAAAGATGAGAATGTGATGTGAAATATGCTAATAACATTTATGCAAATAAGGGTTCACTGTATTAACTACAAGATCAGGGATAACTGCAAGTCATTTGGAAATGGGGGATGAAGGTGGCTCGTGAATCAGACATTGTTGCTAAATACTTTCATATTTCATCAGTGCCTCCTCTTTAACATTGTGCTTGAACATACTTGAAGACCTGCTGCAAAACAAACTAGTTGTTTTTAATAGCAGGTTAAATAGTAGAAAGAATACTTAACAATAATTCTCAATTTCTCTCTTTCACTCCCACACACACCCTTTACCTTTCTTTAACTTGGTAATGACAGGGAGGAAGTCTTTCTTAAAGTATTGCTGACTAGGGCCATTTCAGGCCTGCCAAGAACTTGCTGTGTGACTTTGGGTAAAGTGACTGACCTTATTTTCTACTCAGTTTCCCCAAATTTTAATATATGAATGTTAACATTTGCAATGATGACCTCCTCAAAATATGTCAGAAATGGCTGCCTGTTTTCTCTGACAGTTTCTTTATTTTTTTCTTTTTCTTTTGAAATATTTTTAACCTTAGTGAAAAGTTGCAAAAATAATACAAATAGCATTTCTCTCCATTGATTAACTTGAGAACAAGCTGTAGCCATGTGGATTCATTGGCCTTGAATACTTCACTATGCTTTCCTGCAAACAAGGAAATTATCCTATGTAGTCATGAGGTGGCCATTAAAACCAGAAAATGAGCACTGGTGCTGTGAACTCTTTCCTGTCTACTCCACAGAGTACATTCATTTTCTGGCATTTGTCAAAACAAAATTCTCTGTAGAAATATTATGCAATCTATAATCAGCCCATGTGACCTTTTAGCCTCTTTCATTTGGAAAAGTTGACCAGTCTTTCCTGGACTTTCATGACCCAGATACTTTTGCAGCTTAAAGTAAATTCCCATAAAGAATACTCCTCAATTTGGATTTCTCAAATTTTTCCTTATAATTAAATTCAATTTTTGCAATTTGGGGTGCAGAAATGTAACAGAAATGATGTGTGCTTTTTATTCCATCCCATTAAATATTACCCAGTTTCAACTGGACCCATGAGTGATGTTAATGGCAATCTCCTAAAGAAGTTGTATCTGCCCTGTTATTCCTTTGACCTGTAAAAGTAAAAAGAATTCTATGAGGAGATTTTTAAGATATATGAACATCTCAACAGTCTTCAGACTTTGATCCACTAGTCTTTAGTATCTATTAATTTATTGATCTGATTTTTACTCTGATGGTTGAAATGGTATTTTTTTTAAATTCAATCTTTTTTTTTTTGAAATTTGTTCTGTGACATTTTACTGTAATGAAGCTCTTTTTTTCTCCTATTTGTTATTAATTTCTGTTTCATTCAAAGTGTTAGTGCCTGTTATTACTGTTATCTATTTAAACTATCTTGGATTTGACAATTAGGATCTCCTTGAGGCTGGGTTCTCCTTCTTTTGTTCATGTTTCTACCATACACTGGGCCTTATTTCACTATTTTCCCAACAGGATATATGGTTCATCTTGTACTTCCATTGCCCTGCATTTGGAATCAGCCAATTTTTTGAAGAGTTCTGATTCTTTTCAGTGGAGGATGGCATTTAACACAAAGATCATGATGTGTATTTGATACCACAAGTACAACTGGAAATAAGATATATTCACCATATGGATGGTAGAGTATGCACTGCCCAGAGCCCAGCTGCTTGGATTGCTGCCTGAGATAGTTCTCAGCTATCAAGTCATTTCATGTACTATCTGAAAAGCTATCTTCTGAAAAGCTATCTTCTCCAAAGTCACTTTCCCTGGTAGAGATGCCTCACAAAGAATGACTGTTAAAGGCTTTGTATCTTCGCTCCAAATCAGCAATTTTCTAATTGCTATCTCAGTTCCAGAGTTTTCTGTGGGATCAGCTGTGGCTTTCCCTGAGTCTGCATACCAGTTTAACTTCTCCCTTTGCCCAGTCGTGGAAGGCTTGGGTTGTTGTGCCCAGACGCTCTCAGCGGACAGTGTGAAAATACATATATGCATTTGCCTCTACCTTTCTGCATATTTAGCTGCATATTGAATATTATGAGGGTGGCAAGGAGAATGGTGCCCCCCCCAATACGGCCACATCCCTGGAACCTGTGAATCTGTTAGATTACATGGCTAAGGAGACTTAAAGTTTGGATGGAATTAAGATTGCTAATGGGCAATATTAGGCAAGATAAGGAAGTTAACTTGGGTTACCAGTATGGGCACAATGATAATAGCAAGGATACTTAAAAATGGAAGATAGAAGGGGAAAAGTGAGTCAAAATGAAATATAACTACCAAAGAAGGTCAGAGTAATGGAGTCCAATGAACTGACTCACAGATGCTGGCTTTGAAGAGGGAGGGAAAGGGTCACAGCCAGGAATATACATGACCTTTAGACATTAGAAAAAGGTAATAGAAGGGACGCTCCACCAGAGCAAACAGAGAATAATTCAGTGCTGTAAACATCTTAATTTTCACCCAGTGAGACCCATGCTGGATTTCTAACACATGGAAGCAAAACATAATAATTCTGTGTTGCCTTGAAACACTAAGATTGTGAGAATTTGCTACAGCAGCAATAGACAACTAGGATTGTGAGTCTACACTGATTCCACTATTCCAGTCTAATACCACAGTTTAATACAACTTTTCCCATTTTTATGCATGTATATGACACTCCCTTTCCAGAATTGGCACACTTGGCCCTCATTATATTTAATATATTTATCTGTTTGCTCAATCCCAGACCTCATGGAGTCACTCCTGTGTGTAACCACCTTCCTTGCTTAGGCTCCCCACCTCTGACCAGCTGACACTTATCCCCCACACACTTGTCATCCTCTCTTGGCTCCAACTTATAATTAATAGACTAAATTATAAAATAGAAGGAAACATGGAAGGAATTAAGAAATAAAGGAAGAAAAAATGAAGGAAGTAAAGGAGACAGGTAGACTTAGAGGATAGAAGAGCAGCCATTTGGGAGAATCTTTTGACCCAAAGTCTATGCATAGTGTCTATAGATGGATTTTAATACATTGTATTATATATCCCACCCTCATTCACCCCATCATTCACCCCAAATTTTCTGAAAAACAAAATGATGCTACTTGCTTCTCTAGGGAAGGGACACATATTAGCATCACTTTCTCAAAAGGAATAACTAAGACAAAAAACCCACAGATTTTATATTAGTAATGATTGAATAAAAAAGTAAAGTTATGACCTAAACGGGTTTCTTAAAATCCATTTACGAGCTTCATAACAAAATATAACACATCCTCAAAACACTCACAATATAACTATTCTTACCAACAGTTGTTAATATTTTATTTTCTTTTTCTCAGTTTCATCTGAGATAACAAGTAGTAGGACATAACTCTAGGCTCTCAGAATGCCTACATTCCCAAGGCAGCTGGTTGACCATTTATGGACCATGCTGAAGTATTGAGATCCAGTCCTATCAATTTGTAGTACAAACTGCAGCTTCTGTGAGGGGCCTAGATCACAGAGACACTACAGTAATTTTATCAGCGAGAGTTTTGAATGTGTGTATATTTATTACCATCCAATCTCTCCAATCACCAACCACATGTCAACGATAGACGAGACATTTCCTGTGGAAGAGAATTCCAGTTAAGAGTGTCTGAAACTCCCTGTGAAATATAGATAGCTTTCAGGATGAGCAAAATCGAATTTCCATGGCTTTGGCCACTAATGACACATTTATGTGTCCCTTCCTCCCTTGGGCCCCACCTTAGGGGACAAAAACCTAAGGTCTTCAAAGGGGAGAAGGTATAGTGCAAAGAGAGGGAGAATCAGGTAACTCTTATCCCCTTAACTTCTGTGGTCATCTAGGCTAAAAAGAGTATTAATCTTTAGGGAGAGAGCTCTAGTTAGCATTGAGCTGGTAACTCTGTCATTATGGCACTAGGCTAAAGATTTTTATCATAAAAAAATGAAAGTATTTCTGAAACTGAGAATGATCAGTTTCATTTATTTGCTAAATAGAGAAGGAAAAAGTATGGCACCTGCCCAAATCCATACAGGAAATGATAAGGAGTCCAGGGTAGTGGAATGTGCTGGAAAAGGATGTGAAGAAAAAATGAAACTATCTTCTGCTTATTTTCTTGGGTCAGTTCCTGCCAATAATTTTTCTGTTGCTATCAAATATTATACTGAACCAGTGGTAGATATTGAATAACTCATATCTCTATATTGGCTGGTGGAAAAAGCCCTTACAATTTTTTCTCTTACCATTTTTTCACCTTGCACATGGGTGGGCAAGTTAACTTACCTCTAAATCCTGCACCCAGCTGCAGCAATCTATAGTCCTAAAATCTATTCCTCAAGTGTCCTTAAGCACTTTATGAATACTTGAAGGATGGAGTTTAAGTAAGGCCTTGTTTTCAGAACTTTGGGGGGCTAATTGCATGTACATGGGTCTCAAGATAATCCAGTGAATTTATTTTGCTTCCCTCATCTAAAAACCACTTAAATGCTTTTAAAGTTCCTGGAATTGATTTTTTTCTCCTTATTCAAATTTACTTTTTCTCTAGTGTCCAAGGTCATTCCATGAGTGCACTGCTCTTCCCTAACTAAAGGACCAAGATAACCTTGATTTTATGAAGGTACAATAATTATTAAGAGGAAGAACAAATGGAATAAGGCCTCTGGAAGTCATTGAAAATTATAAAGCGTTTTAAAGGGCCATTTTGGGAATTCTTCTGCCTTCAAGTTTGTTTGTTGGTCTTTAATGTGCCTGAAGATATTAGATACAGTCACTAAATCAGTAAATATTTATGGGGAACTTATTTTGAGCAAGGCTCTGAGCTGGGGACTCTTCGAGTATCTCTTCAATTAAAATTGTTCTCACCATCGTCATCATTATCATCTAAAGTAGATTCCACAAACCTTGTCATGTTTCTTGCCCAGTCTGTCAATTCTTCTTGTGACTAACACATTTCTCAGCACTAAATGCTATGCCCCAATTTTGGATTCACAGGAAATCGCTGTTCATCTCCTAAAATCACTTATATGTGTGCTCGTCCAATGAGTGTGTCAGTGTGTATATGTTTATATATGCACATGTGCGTACACATCTGTAGATTGCAATATCTATAGCATAATGGAAGAACACACACTTCCATTATAGTAAGGATTTTCTGAAACAGATTTTACTTTACAAGTGAGTATATGATGCAGAATTTGCATTTGCAAACATTATTTAAAAGTAGTGACTGAGATATGTAACTTGTATGTCATACAGACCTAGGGCTAATCTTAGCTCTGTCCACTCACCAGATTTATGAACTGACCCATAAATGTAGTGACAAATTCATCTTCTTTAAGCCTCACTAACCTCATCTGAAAGATGGGACAAACCGAAATACAATACTCTATCTGCCTGATAGAGTGTTAGGCATTATTAAGTGGTAGAATACACCAAGTGCTTAACTCAGTGTCTGGAAATTAGTTTATGTTCGACAAATGGTAGGTTATTAGTGCTTACTGTGAACCTGCCAGTTTCACACAGTCATATAAATACATTTGCCAAAAATCACATTTTCACAGATGAAGAAACTTAGACTGAGAAAATTTAGATGAGTGGCTATATTTATGAACCTTGAAAGTGACAGGATTTCAGATTCAGCCTGCCTTCTATCTACGACTGACTGCTAACTCCCTCCTTCCCCCTAGGATACATCTGGGCCTGCAGACTTGTGGCCTGAGAGTAGCCGACACCTTCCATTTTCTTCTGACATTTTAAAACCAGGGAGTCCTGCAATTATATAGCTGGACAAGACCACCAGTGATAATATTGGGAATGTAATTTCAAATGTTTCAAATTCCCATGGAGATTTACAAGTCTAACAGACTTTTCCATACTTTATGTGCTTTAGATCTGAACCTCCCCAATAATCTTCATGTGGACAGAGTATATCTTATTAATGCCAATTTACACAGAAAGAGAAAAAAAATTCAGAATTTTCTTTGATTCTGCTTGGCCCTCAGGAGAGTAACGTGCCACACATCTGCTAAGTGGTAAAAACCTGACTCCAGCTCAGCCCTTCTAATTCCAAATGCAATGCTTTTATCCACATTATTTAACAGATGAATTACAAGGACTCCCAGTTATCAGTAGCTTCAGTGTGTGTCCAACCTTCTTCCAGGATTTTATATGACTCAATTAATTGAATCATTAAAAGAAACTTTATATTTTTTTAAGAGACAGATTCTCGCTCTGTCACCCAGCCTGCAGTGTAATGACATAATCACAGCTCACTGCAACCTCAAATGCCTGGGCTCAAGCAATCCTTCCAGCATCAACCTTCCCAGGGGCTGGAACTTAGAGGCATATGCCACCACATCTGTCTACATTACATTTTTGTTTTTTGGAGATAGGGTCTCACTGTGTTGCCTAAGCTGGTCTCAAACTCCAGGACTTAGCTTTTTGCTTCTGCCTCCCAAAGTACTAGAATTATAGGCATGAGAGACCTCCCATCCAGCCTTGCAATAAGAGCTTAAGTTGTGTTTATGCACTCTCCTATTTTCTTTCTTTCTTTAAAGATGAATGTTAATTTCTTTAGCATATAAAGATTAATAGATTTTCTTTTATAATATTCAACTCTCAAATAAATATTGACTATATTCAAGGTGTACAATATAATTAGAAATATGTATGCATCTATATATATATATACATAGTGTAAGAATTACTATAATCAAATTAATTAACACATCCACAACTCATACTGTGTCTTAGATACTCAGAACTTGTTCATTTTTTAACTGAAAATGTGTATCCTTTAACCAATAACTCCCAATTTGTTCAAACCTACTTCCTCCTCCCCACACAACTACTATTCTACTGTTGGCTCCCAAGAGTTTGAGGTTTTTAGATTCAACCTAAGTAGAATCTATTTCTAGGTAAGAACATGCAGAATTTGTCTTTCTCTCTTTGGCTTATTTCAAACTCAGCATAATGCTCTTTGCTTTCATCCATGTTGTCACAAATGGGAATATTTCCTTCTATTAATGGTTAATATTTCACTATATACAACCCTTCATCCAGTCATCCATTGATAAGACACTTAAGTCGTTACTATATCTCGGCCATTATATCTCGGCCATTGTGAATAATACCCTACTAAACAGGGCAGTGTCAATATCTCTTTGAGATACTGATTTCATTTCATCTGGATGTATACTCCGACGTGAGATTAAAGATTTCATGAAGTGCTACCTGATTTACTTGATAAGGAAACAAAGGCCTAAAGAATGTAAGTCAATGACTCCAGATCTAACAGAAAAGAGGATTTAAAAGGAGCATGTACTGAGGTCACTGAGCTGTAGAAATTAATTCTCTACCCCTACACCCAATGCCCAAAGACCGAGAGACCAGAGTGCTTCACCAAGGAAGGTGTTTACATAAGGCCCTTCTGAGAGTCCTTGCTGCTTCTACACTTGAATTTTTTTCAAGCTTAAGTAAGTTATTCAAGGTCAAACAGCTATCTGGTAGATTCTCTCTCCTTTCTATTCAGATTTAAGCCATCATCTAATGCACATAATGATTGGATTTAACTTTCATGAAAAAATGTAACTTACCCTTTTCCCTCCCACACCCCCCCTTTCCTTCAGTCATACACTCAGTTAAAGATGGTAGTAGAAATATTTCTTTGAAACATACACAGATGCCTAGAGTTTTAATTGTCTTACTTCCTAGATTCTATGTGGATGCTAGTTAAACTGAGACATACAGTTAAGTCTTGTGTAATTTTTGTAGGTTGTTGTCTTAAAGGGACAGACTAAAAAGGGAGAGATTGGTCTACTAGCCACTGATTTTTTTTTTTTTTTGAGACAGATTCTTGCTCTGTTATGCTGGGTAGGGATCCTCTTGCCTCAGCCTCCTGAGTAGCTGTGATTACAGGCAGACACCAACTTGCCTGGCTAATTTTTTCTATTTTTAGTAGAAACGGGGTCTCAGTCTTGCTCAGGCTGGTCTCAAACTCTTTAGCTCAAGCAATCAACCCACTTTAGCCTCCCAGAGCACTAAGATTACAGATGTGAGCCATAGCACCCGGCCTGATATTCTAAACCACGGGGTATCCTTATTGATATACATGATAGAACAGAAAGTGCTTAAAATTGCAATGCCTGTTGATAGGAATATAAATGGGAAGACCATTTCTGGAGAGTAGTTTGGCAACATAGATCAAACTTGAAATGTGCAGACTCTTTAAACCAATGATTCTACTATAGAAATTACTGTAAGTAACAGATTTTATAAGAGTAAAACAGACATAGATAGATGGATAAATAGAGATAGATATAGACTTCAGTCATTCAGTTAGAAAACTGGGACTTAACAAGATTTTTTAAAGAATGAAGTAAATCAGTATATACAGACAAGAACAGATATTCAAGAATTTTGGGGAGGTGGATAAGTAGATTACCATTAAGTGTGTATATGTATTCATGAAAGCAATAAAGGCTTATTGAGCAAAAGCTGAATGTCACTCACTGCTCTGATGTGATCACATTTGTGTCACATGAATTTCAAATATGCTTTTCCATTATACGCACACAGGGAGAAGGATACCCGCAGTGATGTTAAAGGATAACGATAAAAGGATGAGACTTGAGGGTAAGTTTTAATTCTATTTTAATTCTATTTTTCCCAGAATTGTTTACATTGAAAATAACATTGTTTTACAATTACAAAAAGCAAATTCATATAGAGAAAAAGTAACAGAACAGTCCATCGGCACATGGGCCCTGTTCTCCCACAAGCCCAGAAGAGAAAGCAAAGGTAAAGATACCGCAGATACTCTAATTTTCCAAGAAGTGAAAAGACTTTGGCCCCTCCTCATGGTACTCTGGATGGGGTCTTCATTTTGTGCAAAGACAAGCTTGGACTCACTCTTGAGTCAGTGAGGCTCTGAGTGCCTGAAGTTCTCTACACTAGAGAGAAGGAGCTGCACTAATTACAGCTAACAAAGTTTGCAAAGGAAGGCCAAAGGTGGATGTTGTTAACAAATGTCCCCAGAGAAGAAGTGCACTTTCTTACCAGAGCCAATATCTGCTCATCTGGCCTCAGTAAAAAACAGTGAATTTGGGTTCATGAAGGTGATCCCTACTCTTGGGTAGTAAGCACAAACCTCCCTGGATGGGGCCATTGCCTAGACAGTGGTAATTCTCATCCCCAATTTTGGAATCATTTGGAGTAAGACCTTTAGAAAACACCAATGTGTGAGTGAAACACTTCTGTTTCAATTAGTCCCATTTGGGCCTGGGAAGGCGAATATTTTAAAAGCCATTAGATAATTCTGAACATAAGCTGACACTGAGAGCCACTGGCCTCAGAGAAAGAACCCCTGTATTGTCACTGTGTTATTTTGTATGTATAACAAGTTCTGCTCCCTTCCTTTCCCTAAAATTTCACCCCCATCCAAGGGGAATGAACAAAAGCACTGTTTCAAAAAGTGTGGAATGTGAACTAACTGTCTGCCTCAAGCTTATCTGGACCACTTTCTTAAAAATGTAAAGTAGAAATGAGTAAAAATCCCTAAAAATGGGGGTCCCAGATCTGCATTTTAAACAGGCATTCCAGGATGAAATAAGATCTGGAATTAGTGTTAAATCCAGGCAAGTGGATGTAGCAGACTGTGGGAACTGATGCAGGGCCCAGATTGGCAACTGGTCAAAAAGAAGCATCCCTACTGACATCTGTTTAATATTAATTTTTTAAAAAAGTACATCAGAAGATGCTAATTCACTTTTGACATTGACTGTTTCAGGATGGATTCTCTCAGAGCCCCACTGACTTCATCTGCTGCATCTTGTGAAAAATATTTTATGTAATCATCGATTGGCTTAAGAGAAGTGAGTGGCTCAACATTGGTGAAACTTCATATGACATATACATCTCATGGTGGACGGCTTTACAGGACTCCCCTGTGACACTCACAATGCACCCTGAAAGCCTGTGTTAGTGAGAGACTCTACTCCTTCTGCTTTTATTTATTTATTTATTTATTTATTTATTTATTTATTTATTTAGGGCAGGGCTGGGCTTGAACCCGCCACCTCCAGTATATGGGGCAGGTGCCCTACTCCTTTGAGCCACAGGCATTGCCCTCCTGCCTTTAGAGGTCTCAAATTTCACTGATGGACTTGGCACCTTGCTCAGAACAATGGCTTGCTATGTCTGACCCGCCTCTATGTCAAAAGATAGGACATCTACCCTTGAGTTAAAAATACTCTGAAATCTTCCTAAAGAAATATTAAATATTAAGTGCTAAATCATGCCTTCAGGGCCATGAGCAATCTCTTCATGTTGAGGAAGAGCTTAGGACACTTGCTGCCCATCTGACCAATTTCTCCTTTCCTAATACTCAGAATAATCACCTAGGAGATACTCAGCTTGAGGGCCACAGTGTAGAACACAGCTGGCAAAGTCCACCAGATATGTTTTGCTATAGAAATGAAGTGTACCAGCCTGGGTAGCAGAAGATTGGGGCACTTATCAGTGTATCTGTCACTCACAAGGTGGGTTGCAAGAAGAAGCCACTTCACCTCTCTGAGACTCAGTCATAAATTTTTAGAACAGGGGAAGCAATTTATTTTTAAGAATTCCTTAAGAACACAAAAGAGGTTTGAGATTAGATGGATAAAATGGATGGGACAATGCTTGGAAAACTATAAAATCTTACATAAAGTTCTGTATAATTTTGCATGAGTAGAGGCAATGATGTGATAGCTAGTCATCTCTTAAACGATCAGCTATCTTCTCCTCAAATAGTACCCTTTGCAAGTAATAGTACCCTTCTTCAGTGATTCCTGGAATTTCCTTACAAGAGACAAAATCTCATCCTGCCATAAATTGAAGTCATAGTTTGGAGTGCAAGTCATTTGCAGAGAATTTCCTATCAAGGAGACATGCTGACACAAGGTACCAAGAGCTGAAGTGTTTCTGAATACTTCCAGGAAAGAGTATGCAGACTCTCAGCGTCCCCAAAGTGAAGCTGATGAAAAAGGTGAGAAAAATAAGGATGAGAGAGGTGGAGGGGACTCAAGGCTTCTGAGCTCAAGCATGCCAAGGAATGTTCTTTGTTACAACATTCAGATCAGTTTTCAAATCAAGAATAATCTACTATACATGTGCTCTGCACCAAATTGGAACTAGTAGATCAATACCTCCTGCTTGTATTTATCCAATTCTCAAAGAAATTCAAATGGGGGGAAGCTGGGAAGGGAATGGATAAATTCCCGAACAATGGGTACACTGCCTGGGTATATTACACACCAATAACACTGACTTAAACTTTATAAAAGCAAACTATGTAACCAAAGTGGGTGTACCCCCATAATAACATGAAATTAAAAAAAGAAAAGAAAAAAAGAAAGACTACTCCTTCAAAAAGCTCTCTTGACTCAGGAAAAGCTCAAATATGACACAGGAGCCTGGGGAAGCCCTGCCTGGAACAGATGGGGCATCTTCTGTCTGAAGTTCACAAGGGCAAGGTTCTGGGCCTAGTACAGCAGAGTGGATTGGTGACAGGTCAGCCCTTTCAGAAGGATAAGTTATTTTTTGATAGAAGTGTGCTGCACAAGTTCTTAGGAGCAGGAAGCACTAATTCACAGGCTTTTAGTGCCTGACAGACACTTCACATTCATAACTCGCTCTCTGCTTGCAACAGCTGTTAAAGCCGTGGCAGGAGGTTTGGAGCTTCCAAAGGGAGCAAGGTGACCTTGGGCAGGGTTGATGAAGAATAGGAGAAAGAGGCAGCATGGAGGGATCTTGAGATCTCTCAAAATTAAAGGCATCCAGAGCCGTTGACACTTGCCTCTAAAAACTTCTCAGCCACCCAGACAACCTGCTCTTCCATAGTTCCTCAGGGCAGACTCGCTGAGTCAGGGAAGGACTAGAAGAGAACCTTAGAAACCAATAACCCTAGAGGCATATTCGGACTGGAGATTGTAGTCTACAGATATTTGTTGAAATGCATCTTTTAGTAGATCTGAAATTTCTACAGTATAATTTACCTTGTTAAATTTTGGATACACCTTGTGATTTGTAAATGCTAAAAAAGTGAAATATTGTACTTGGTTATTACAATGATAGACAAATGAAATATACCTTTAGTTGTAAGAATTTTGGTATAAATAAGGTATATCAAATACTTACATTGAAGACACTGTACTAAGGGTCTCAAGACTGAGCAATTAGTCCCTTTATTTTATAAGACATACAATGGAGGGGTAGTAAGGTTAAGCCACTTGTTCATGATCACACAGACAGTGGGAGGCAGAGCTGGTATGAAAACTCAACTTCCAGGCCTCCAATAACCCTGCAGATGTGTTTTGATTCTAAAAAGAAGCCACAAAATGAAATAGCTATAAAGAAAAACTTTGAAGGCCAGTGTCTGGGTTCAATATGATTATACCCTTTTACTAATCATAAAACCTTGGAAAATTTATCTAATTTCTCTTTGCCTCAGTTTCTTCATTTGCAAATAGAGTTATTATTGGCATGTATATGAGAAAGTTACTAGGGGAACAAATTGAGTTAAATATGTATGCAAAAGATACAGAACAGAGTCTGGTACATAGCTCAGGCTTTATAAGCTTTAGGCAGTATTACTATTAAATACAAAAACAGTGAGAAAATTTAATGAAATATAGTCTAAAATCTTGACCTATTTCTTATGATTCAACAAATAAATACTGAAAATGTACAATGAGTCAAGCATTGTTATTTCTTTTGGGAAAATCATGATGAAAATGTCTTATATGATCCATGATAACAAAAATGTAAGTTTATTATAACATAAATAAATAAAACACACCCTATTTAACCATCACAGGCATTATAGCTGTGTCCTAGTTACTTTTCAGATGAGGAAATTGAGACATAATTTCTAAAAATTACAAGAATAAGGAGAGACTGAACCAGAATTAAAACACAAGTTCTTATTTTGGTGATTCTAAGTATATGTGCTCTCATTCATTTTTTATCTTACATCATAAATGTGAGTGTGTGTTCTAGCTTAAAAAAGGAAAAGGTAATTTGAGTCCAAGCAAACAAAGAGAGCCACATTTTTTACTTTTAGGTCAAAACTCTTCTATCCACATGATTGGTAAGGTCTATGAAATTACTAAAATTCTGGGATTTTCAAAGTTATTTGGGTATCAGATTTGAATTTTAGTTAGATTAAGATCAAGTTACAGAAGGATATTCTGCCCATATGTTAGGATGACCTTTCCATCCATACATTCTGCTGTATACCTCTTTCTACAACCCAAAGAACAAATAGTGATCTTAGTAACGTACAAAGGTAGCGAAACTTCTCCATCCCACCCTACACAAGGATGGACTATGACTGGATTCAGTTCCTAAGTGGGAAGGATAAGGTGATTAATGTTTTAAAAGGAATATCTTTATGACCATACATTAGGAAGTGTTTCTAAAATCAAGTGTCAAAAATGATAAACTACAAAGGAACATATTATTTTTATACATCAAAATTAAGTATATATAACTGTTTAATACATTATATCATAGACAAATTTGACAAGTAAGGTCCAGACCCAGAGAGGGTCATTGCCAAATTAATAACTGATAAAGAATTCATTAGAATTGCTGTAAAAGAGTAAGGAAAAGCTGTGATACCCAAAAGAAAAAAATGAGCAAATTGTTCGAATAGTACATAAGAAAAAACTTGAAAGATTGGGTGGTACCTGTGGCTCAGTGGGTAGAGTGCCAGCCCCATATACTGAGGGTGGCAGGTTCAAACCCGGTCCCAGCCAAACTGCAACAAAAACATAGCTGGGCATTGTGGTGGATGCCTATAGTCCCAGCTACTTAGGAAGCTAAGGCAAGAGAATTGCCTAAGCCCAGAAGCTGGAGGTTACTGTGAGCTGTGTGATGCCACGGCACTCTACCGAGGGCAATAAAGTAAGACTCTATCTCTATAAAAAAAAAAAATTTTTTTAAAAAGCCAAAAACCTTGAAAGACTACTATTAAATGAGATGGCTTCTTTCAATCCTGATCAGAATAATCCTAACTGAAATAGCAATAAGACATAATTTTACAAAATTAGAATGATAACCATCAGAAACAATAATAACTGCATAAGTGCGATGATAGGTCAAAATGGCAAGCCTTATGCACTTCCGACGGAACATATGTAAGCTACAAATCCACACCAGGAAGATTCACATGCAATTTATTTCATTAGTTTGTCCATACTTTCAAATATAGTAATTATACTCCTACATATCGGCCTGGAAGAAACTTATCTACACGTGCACAAAGAGCCATGTATTCCTGGCGCCCTGTCTCTCTTTCATATATAAACAGACGAGTTCAATCTAGGGTCTGTCAGTAAGAGAGTCACTTAATAAAATGAAACACGTGCCTGAAGTTTATACTCTGCAATGATCAGAAAGACTGAGCTATATCCGCATGTAATGATATCTGTTCTCAAAAATGTGATGTTAAGGAAAAAAGTCATGAAAACTATTTACAACATAATACGATATGCCGTGATTTCAATGTCATGGACACACAAAACAAACCGTACATACTTTTTACTCTTTCATATATGTAAATAAATACAAGAAAGCGTGTTGAGAGGAAATATTTGAATAGAAAATGTACATGTCCTTCAGGAAAAGGGAAATAATATCATAAATGTAAAATGCAGGGCCAATAATAAACCACATGATAGCTGTCTATTATGAATATTAGGATTGTTATGACTGGAGTAAAAAAGAAAAAAATAGGTGTTGTATGTTACAGTATCTTATTGAGCACTTGCTATATACCTGACACTTGTCTACACTGTTCACTTCCTATTAATTATCATATTTATTTGTCACAAAACACTATGGAGCAACAGCTATTTTCTGCAGCAGGAAATTGTGACATCAGAAGGCAAAACCGGCAAAGGTTGCAAGGATAATGAGGAATTGATCCAGAATGAACATCTAGGATGCTATTTGTCTGAATTCAAATACTGGGCTGTCATCTTTTTCTTTTTTAATCAGTCTGGCTCTTGACCATTTCAAGAGAGAATTCTGTAAGGAAGTACACAGAAGAGGATAATAAAGTAAAAACCTTTCAGCTTAAAGTGACTGTGAATCATTTTAGTTTTGAATTTCCTAATGCTAATCACCTTGGAAAATCTAAGGCAGAACAACAAAAGCTAATCTTGGATGTGCTGTGCTCCACTTTACATCAGGAGACAATAGATAGGAACAAGATCTTGAACCCTCGGCATTGTGCTGGACACATGTTAGGGACCAAGCAATTGTTCTCCAAATGAGAAAATGGCTCAATTAAGAGATATGCTTAAGTTGGGGTTGAAGTAGAATGTAAAATAGTTCAAAGTTTTAAACAATAGACATGTCTAGACAGAGAAGATTTGAATCAGAAACTAAATTAAAGGTTTTGTCACAGATGGTGAAATCACAAAGGGCTTAATTTATGTGGACATTTGAGTCGACATTATAAGCAATTGTCAAGACAAAATGAGTAGAAAAGTTAAATATATTTCCATCAATGATTGGAATCTAAAACTACGGAGCTAAGCAGGTCAAATGTCAGGGTTGATGTCCAGTCAGCACCAGGGACAGCCGCAGTGGGCCTAGCCAAGGCCATTGCTCAGTGTCAGATGCATCATGCATTTTTTTGCCAGCCTAATTCGTGATGCCGTCCCCTGGACATTTAAGAACTCACGTTTCTTGAGTCACGTCCTGCTTCTCAGTGTAAGAGTTAGCATGTTCTTCCTTCTAACGATCCACAGGCAGGTATGCATTTTAGCTAGGGGAGTTTAATGATTAAAAAGCTGGTTGTAGAGAGGACCTGAGGATCATCTTCATCAACGCCCCCATTGTCAATATTCTGGAACTCCAGGCCCTTTTTCCCTCTTCATTAGATCAGAGATAGGAGTGCCAATTCTTCGGATAAGAACTTCATCCACCATTTTACAAACAAAACTTTTTTTTGTTTTTGGCCGGGGCTGGGTTTGGACCCACCACCTCCAGTATATGGGGCCAGCGCCCTACTCCTTTGAGCCACAAGTGCCACCTGAGAAAAACTATTTTTTAATAAAAAAACAAACTTTGTACCAGAAATGCTCATATTCTCAAGCAAGGTATCAAGATTGTATCTGTGTTTCTGTTCACTAGCCACTATTCTGTCAATAAGTGAAGTTTCCCAACTCAAAGGATGACCAGCAAAGGAAGAGAAGAAAGAAGAATCTTCATGAGAGAGTAAGCAGAGGTGAGTCATGTCACCAGGTAGAATGGAGGTAAAAAGAAAGCCGCTATAAAAAGTAGGATCCAGCTGGGGGAAGCACAGAGAAATCAATCATAAAATGTGCACTCTCTTTCTGAAATTCCCCACAATGAACTGGGTGACTTTAGATTTGTCACTTAACCTCACTCTGCTTGAGTTTTCTTATATGTCACATGGGGGGAATAAGACCTGTCATATATGTCTTATAGAACTATGGAAAGGAAATAATATTTACGGAGGCTATTTGCAAAATGATAATATAAACTGCATTGGAACTTGCTATTCATGACAATATGTGGTCAGATGACACACTTTAATTGATTATGAATAATATATGTCAAAAAAATTCTATTTTCACCTATGCAAGAATGCAGTAGTGGGATAAGCGAATGTGTAAACATAAGATATTTGGGAGATTCTTTCAAAATGAAATTGAAAGATTTATTGCCATGTAGAGAGAATGATAGCAGTATGAGAAGAGCTAACAGGAGTTGCCATTAGTTATGTCCAGGAAAATATATACAGAAACCCTGGGGACACCCAAGAAATAATTAGCTGACTTCCTGGAAGAAATGAGGTAGAACAGAAGTAGCTAATAATGGAATGATCTCGGAAGATCCGACGGGTTGCCTCTGCTATCCTCAGGAGAAGTTTGTCAGATGCTGTTGTTGAGTGTGGGTGCATGAAGAAAGTATCACGTTCCATATGGCTGTCCACGAATCATAAATGGAATGAGACTGAGTAAAAATAATGAGAGAATCTTAGAGTTAAAAGAAAACCTGAAATTGACTAGCAATTCCCCATTCATTCAGGAATTGTGGACACACAGATACCTACATTCCTGAAGGGGAGCTCATTGCATCCTAAACTACTCTAATCCATTATTACGTAGCACCTTTTGTTCAAAAGCTTTTCTTTCCATGGAATAGACACATAATGACCCCATTTGATTATTACACACACCTAACAAATGGCTTTATTCTACACATTACAATTATTCTTATTGCATTCCCCCACTCCAGCTTTTTCTGAATCCCTATTCTGTACCAGGCACTGTACTAAGCAGTAGAGATTTGAAAAAAAATTCATTAAATAATCCTTAAGTCTAGAATGTAAAAATTATCATAACTATGTTCCTTCCTATAGAATTCTTCAAATACTTCAATGCAATATCTGTGTCTTTTTTTATCTTTTATGCTACTACAAAAATACAGATAAGTTCACCAAAAATTACTTATTTAATGTTTTCAGGTTTTCTCATTTTTTCTACTTTTGTGGACATGATCATGTTTTTAAAAGGTTTGTTTTGTTTTGTTTTTTTTAAATACCATGCCTAAGATTTTGAAGGTAAATGAGCAGGTAATTTATGTCTAACATGCAATTAGATAGATAGAAGTATAAGTTCTAATGTTCCATAGCAGAGTGGGATGATCATAGTTGGCAACCATGTGTTATATATCTCAAAGTAGCTCAAAGAGAAAACTTGAAATGTTCCTAACACATAGAAATGACAAAAATTCTAAGTGATAGATACCCCAAACACTCTGACTTGATCATTGCACATTCTATGCAAGGAAAAAAATATCATGTATACCCCAAAAATATATCAAATATTATGTATCAATAAAAATAAGTATTATATTAGAAACGTATAAAGATAATTCATGATCACATGAAATAATAAAAAATGAACTTGGAACTCACAGACAGCCCAACTTTTGCTGGTATGACAACCAAACCCTTCACAGTTAAGAACAGTTGTGGACGACAGTGATTTAGGCAGCATGGCGTAATGAGATAAACCTTGACTCCAGAGTAAAAAGATCTGGATTCGAATCCTATCTTTACCTTTTATTTGCTGTAATACATTGGCTAAGATACCATTCTTTGAGTAAGTTCGCTTGTATTTAAAATCAGAATATTTTCTACCTATTTCACAAAGTACTGAAAATAAAAAAAAATGAAGAAGTGAGATCTTTGTGTTTCATAAGCAATAAAATGTAATGCAAATGCAATAACAGCATTGCTATTCTTATAATCAAATGGGTTGACGCAGAGCAAAATGTTCCATTCTGTAATTACCTGAATTCAATAAAAATGTGTTATATTCTAACAAATTAAAATTCTTGTGGTAGTAATAGCTACCATTTATTGAAGCCTAATTATTTGCTAAGCAGAGTGCCAGGTGTTTTAAAAACATTATCCCATTTGGTTCCTGAGATAGAGACAATGCTATGAGTTTACCCATTTTTTTTTTTCTTTTGGGAACACAGCAAAACTATTTTCCAAGCGGAGCTGTGTGATTGAATACAGGCCTATTCAGGCCTGCCTATAAAAGTCTGCTCTGTCTTATTCCCCAAACACTCTTTGGATATAAATTATCAAGTCAATCTCTGGTGCTGTAAACTGAAGATGACTGAGGATCACAGTTCCTCTGTCAGCCTTGGTTCCTGAATTATGTTATGGATCAGAGCCTCCTTCCCAAATTTTCCATGCTAATTTGACACATTGAAATGTGTTGTGAGCAGGAAATAAAGTTTTGGGGGGTTAAGTTGCTTAACCAAGAAGTTGGAGTTGTTTATTGCAAAAGCTAGCCTTAAATGTCTTCCCTATTGGAGTTCCTTAAAACCTTTGCTTAATGCCAAAATCAGGAAAGGATTTTCATAAGATCCTGCCACTGTACCTACCAATGAACCAATAGCTGGGTATTTTTCTCTTTCCCAGACCATGGGGTTTTTTCCACTTTGTTCATTGTTTTATCTTAATTTCTTTAAGAAGGACTTAATATTTGTTGAAGAAATATGTAGATAGATAGAAATATATTGATGTGTATGGTTGCTTTTAATCTCAATTTTCCATATCAGGTTGCTTTTAATCTCAGTTTTATAATCAGGCAATGCTGTTGTATAAATGTGTATTCTGACTATACCAAACTGCCCATTCACCCACTGCAGACCTACTTTGGAGATGGCCACGATGTCTCATCACCTGCAACTTTACATTTTCCAGATGTACTCTCTGCTTCAGAACAAAGTCTGCAGCTCATGTGGCTCATAATAATGCTCTACAAGGACCAATAAGTTACTTCCAGATCATCCAGTGAAGTCAAGGGGTTGATATAGGTTTAACATTAATACATTTCTTCCCATTCTCCTTCATTAACCAGACAAAATTGTGTGTCTTATGGACTATTGGTCCCAGAAGACTAAACAAAAAGGGCCAGTGAAAAAAATAAAGTAAAGAAATGTTTAAATGGATGACAGATAACCTTTCTGATTTTTATTCTCTCTAAGCTACTGTAGGAATAAAAGCAAAGAAAACTACTATTAATTAAATGCATTAAATCACACTTAACACTAATGGAAACATAAAAAGTGTTATTTTCCTTATTTCTCCAGATGAAATCTTGAGATTCAACAAGATGAGGGTTATTAAACAGGAGCCCAGAGTTCTGATGTGATATAGCTTAATTCTAATCTAGTTGTTTGGAGTTGAAGTCTTCGGCTGTTTGAATGAGGATACGTTCAATGATTTATGACCACACATTCGCCACTACCAATAGGTAGCAGAAACACTGTTGTACAAGGCAATGTTTAAGGGCAGAGGTTTTATGAAAGACAGAATTAGGATGAAAATCTGGCTTTGCTATTAACAGGCTGGGAAGTCTTGGGCAGTTTAATTAACTTTACAGGACTGGAGTTCCCATAATTGTTCAATGGTAGAATGGGGTAGGGAGTTTGTTGTTAACAATTGACTTAATGCATTGCATCTCTTTCATGGTGACTAACTATCACATAGTAAATGCCAGAAAAGTGCAACTCTTTGAATCACTGTAATTCATATTCCAGCCAATATCCTACTGAAAGGCTTCGGATACTAACAACTTGGCCTTTTTCTGCAGTACTTGAACTTTAATAATGAATATTTTCTTTCTCTGGAGTCACTTTATTTTATTCATTTTTTTTTTTTAGTTTTCTTGTGATTTGCTTCTTTTTTTATTAAGTCAAATATACATAGATTATGAATACATTTATGCCTTTGTGGGATACAATGTGTTGATTATTTGTACAAATTGGAGTGCTTACATCCTACTAATTAACATAGCTTTCACCTCATTTACTTAATTACAGTGTTAAGACATTTGTGTTTTATACTTGATAGATTTGACTTGTACCCTTGCAATATTCTCCATAGGTGTAGTCCCACCATTAACCCTCCCTCTGTCAAACCAACCCCTTCCTTCTCATTCCCCTCCCCTTCCCTCCTCCATCTTGGGTTATAGTTGTGATTTATCTTCCATATGAAAGTGTGAGTGATTATAAATTGGTTTCATAGTAGTACTGAGTACATTGGATATTTTTTTTCTATTCCTGAGATACTTTACTAAGGAGAATATTTTCCAGCTCCATCCATGTAAATGTAAAAGAGGTAAAGTCTCCATCTCTATTTTTAATGCTGCATGGTATTCCATGGTATACATATACCATAAATTTCACTGTGGGCAAGAGACATGAACAGAAGCTTCTCTGAAGAAGACAGGTGCACGGTCTACAGAAACATGGAAAAATGCTCATCATCTTTAATCATCAGAGAAATGCAAACCAAAACCACGCTGAGACATCATCTAACTCCAGGAACAGTAGCCCACATCACAAAATCCCAAAACTATAGATGTTGGGTTCATTTTATTAATACAAGATAGATTTATCAAACACATGATAAGATCTGTGCACAATGCAGGTATCAGAGACACAGACAGTTCAGATACATTTATACCCTCAAACCTCACTGAAGTTGCATACGGTTGGCAGCACTTAGCAACAACAAAGAATGAGAAAGAATACAAATATCAACAGATCTAACACAGCTCCTTAAAAATATAAAAGATCCTTTGTGTGCAATGCAGTCTAAAAACCACAAGAAGAGGCTTCCAATTTCAATATCCGTACGTAGTGAGCTTGGACATCGGAGTTTGTTCTCTTAAACCAAGATAAATGTGAGCAAACTGAACATCAAGAGCATTTTTTGGAATCAGCAGAGAATGGAGCAAGTTAAGCTTTCACCCTCAACCCTGAGACGACCCTCTCATACAGAAAAAGAGCAGCCATGCTCTGCTTACCTGGGACAGAAACTGCTACAGTACAGACTGGTAGGAACACTTAAGTGGTGGTTTTGACAAATAGCTGGAGACAACATGAAGAGCACAGACTGAAAAGCTGCTGAATTCTATAGAACAGGATGCCCCACACACTCATGGCTTTATCTCCAGGAGCCACAACAACTTAGAAGGGTGAAGAGACCCCAAGGGCTCTGGCAGAGAGAGGGGAGATTAATTACTGGGAAGTGCACTAGAGCTGTCTCCATCACAAAGGCCTATTCTGTCCAGTATAGGATTTTGCGAGTCTTTCCATAGCTTGGGGAAGGACATTCCTCCCACATTAGTATGTCTAGCTTTCTGGTTTCACCTGATGAAGAAAAACCATATTAAACAGAGGTCAGAAAGATATGGAAATATATTGGGAATGCTTCTGGAAGATAGGAATATGGGGCATTTGGTGAGAGGAACCCTATACTAGTGGACGAGCACTTGTGAAGATCACATCTTCAAAACTGAAATACTGAGATTTAATCCAATGATTACAGTAACCTACCTCCCAACCATGTCTTAAAACAACTCAAGTAGGCCTTCACAATACTAATAATGGATTAAAGAAGGGAGAACAGCAAGACAGAGATGCTTTTAATATCTGTGGAAAGTATGATTCTCATACACAGAGAATCTCAAAGTTAATAAGGAAGACAAAAATAAGAATAGCAAAATTTGGTATTTTTTTCCTCACACAACATGTTGGGCTTTAAATAGACAAGAGAAAAACATAAATGCCATAAAAAAGTCAAGAAATATACAGACTAAAGAGACAAAGCAAGCACCATAATCATGCTCCAAATGACACAGATGATGTAATTATCAGACAGGAACTTTAAAATAACTATGATTAATATGTTAGGGGTTCTAGTAGAAAAAGTACACAGTATGCAAGAACAGATGGAAAATCTAATCATAACGATGTAAACTCTAGGAAAGAATTTAAAGGAAATGTTAGATATCAAAGCATTGAAATAAATAAAGAATTTCTCTTCTGGACCCATCAATAGACTTAATACTGCCAAGAAAAAACAAAATCATGAAATTGAAGAAACTGCCAAAACTCAATTTCAAAGAGAAAAAAATGAAAACAACAACAAAACAGAGCATTGAAGCGTTGGGGGGGGGGGATTTTCTAAAGATAGAACATATGCATAATTGGATCACCAGAAGAAGAGAGAATAAAGCAGAAATATTTAAAGTAACCATGTATGCAAAATTAATTACAGCAATCATAACATAAATCCAGGAATTTTAGAGAAAAACAAAGCAAAAAAAAAAATCCTCCTAGAACCACATTCAGGTATATTATATTGATACATAAGTATACCAATCACATTTCACCTGAAGAAATCAAAGGGAAAGAGAAATACTGAAATAATTCAGAGAAAGCGAAGTGCAATAATTATAGAGTTGGAAGAATGAGAAATGCAGTAAAGTTCTTACCAGAAACCACACAAGTAAGACAAGAGTGGGATGAAATCTTTAAAGTGCTCAAACACTCTCCCACCCCACCCCCCAAAAAAAGTTCAATGTAGAACTGTGTATTCAGTGAAATTCGTTAAGAATGGAAAATAAATAAACACTTTTTTTGGCTAAAGAAAAACTGAAGGAAGTTTTCACCAGCATTCCAAGAAAAATTGAATTAAGTTCTACAGAAAGAAAGAAAATTATATAGATCAAACCCTTGGATCTGCACAACGAAAGGAAGAACATCAGAGAAGGTACCTCAGTGAAGAATATCAGCGACGGTACAAAGCTTATAGAGCTAGAAAGTAAGGAGGCAAACACCCAACAACCAGCCAATACCCACCACAATTTTGGGCATCTGTCAAAGGGACACAGGATCTAACAGAAAGAGTTCCCAAAGGTCAAAACTGGAAGAACATAAAAAACAAACTAAATTAAGCAGTATTGGATTATAAGCCAAAGTACACAATAGATAGTCTTAAGCCCAAATTGATATAAGTAAATCATTGAATAAATAAATTTGGGATAGTAGACAAATCTCCAGTGCAGAAGAATTCAAAATAATCCATGTAGATATTCTACCTTCAAAATAGCAAAGCATAATTCCCAACTCCTTAGTGTGGGAGTGTGGGCTGTATGTGTATGGGCTGTCTACTATATGTTCATTATACCTTAAAATTGGTTTAAAAAAATTGGAAAGGTTAAAAAAAAAAACTTCCTCCCTACTCTATTGTAAAGCAATCATTTCTCATTTTTTTTCAAATTTCCCACTCATTACAATAGTTTAAAAATTATTTTAATCCATTTTACCCATCTTTAAATGAAGCATTAAAAGAAAGCCATCTACCATAAGCCCTCTGTATTCATACATTCTGCATCTGAGGATTCAACCAACAGTGGTTCCAAAAAATGAATTTACAAAATTCCAGAAAACAAAACTTGCATTTTCCATGCACCAAATACTACCTTCTGTCTATATGAATGAAACAATGTGTGGGCATTGTATTAAGTATTATAATTAATCTAGAAACAATTTAATGGGCATGGAAGGTATTCACAGGTTATATGCAAACACAACATTATTTTATATGAAAGACTTGAGAATATTCAGGATCTGGTATCCCCAGGAAACCAACCCCCAGAGTGTATTGAGTGATGAATATATGTTCATATTGGGGATTAAAATGGAGCTGCCCTTCTTAAAATGAGGTTGAGTGGACTAGAAGTCACAAACTTTTACTGTCCTTTGTTTTCCACACCATCCCTAGCACTCCAGAATTCCCCCTACAGAGTCTGGTCTTTCGTGAGATGGACATCTAGTTCCATGTTCCTAGAATAGCAATCAGCAGGTCTGGTTATTCTGGTCAAAGACCATTGCAATTGCAGTGATGATACAGGCTCATGATTGATTGGGATAATTTCATTTCTCTGTATCTCCATCTACCCACATCTTTTTAGAAGACCTATATAATCAGAGTGTTGAACAATAGTATTTACAATTACTTGGATATCATTAGCCCTAAATGATTTAATTATATATGTATGGGCATGCATATTGGAAAACTTCTCAAAGTTCAGTGTGGGAAATGGGAAGCAATCTAGCTATTTCAAGGGAGTCAACACAGAGAATTAAATTCTTACAAAACTTTGGAAGGACAGGATTAGAGTAGTTCAGCAAGATGCTAATACTGTTCAGGAATCCAGGGAGTATTTGTATGTCAAATAATTTCTGCCAAGCCTATCAGCTGCTAGGAGCATCAAAGTAAGTACTTTATAGGAAAAAAATGTGTGCCACTGATGAAGTGTCCCAACATCCCTCAGTTAAAGCCCACCATCTCCTACTGTTGGAGTAATAATGACATGCCTTTCTTTTTCCTCTTCCAAACACCTTGTCTGTACCTCTCACTTATAAAATTTTAAACTGGAACAGACTGACAAAGAAGTCTAGTAAATATAAATTTTAGCTATCCAGTTTACTACATTACAGAAAATGACCTAATATGTTAAGATGCTAACAGGTAATTTAGTAAGACAGTACTTAAAACGATGAAGAACAAAAGTATGCTTCTGGTAAAAAATGAATAATTACTAATATTTATTCAATAAATGAATAAGCATATTCAATGTAGGTTGAAATTATTAGAGCAGACTTTATTGAAGAAATGGAATCATATAAGAATCTTGAATTGTGTGAAGATCTTCATTTAAAAAAAATAAATAAATAAAGATTGAGACTTTTCATCCTTTGTTTTAACCTGGATGGAGTTGAAACACATTCTTCTTAGTATAGTATCACAAGAATATAAAAGCAAATATCAAATTTATTCAATACTAATATAAACTCAGTAAATAATCTAATATATGCCCATACAAGAGAAAAACTCAAATCAATTCAAGATGGAGGGAGAGAAGAGAGGAGAGGATGGAGTGAGATCAGTGTGCTCCCACAATGACAACAGGACTCTACCTAACAAATGCAAACACTGTAATCTAATTGTTTGTATCGTCACATTAATCTAAAATAAAAATAAAATAAATTTGTCCAAATCCGTAGAGTATACAACAGCAAACAGTGAACCCTCATGTAGACTATGACTTTGGGTGGTAATGATGTGTCGATGTTGGCTCATCCATGTAACAAATGTATATGGGTCATTACGAAAGTTGTGAGATACTCAAAAATCCAGAAACATAAAATTCACATGGACAGAAACCAATGAACCCCTTCAAACAATACTACTAAGCTGAGCAAGCTGAAACTGGCATGAATGAAAGAGAAAGAATTCTGTCAACTGTGTTTCTTGGAAGAGAAATCCTGGACCACAACACAGTCTGTCTCAAAATTTTCGTAGTGACTCAGGTATAATTCTAGCGAAGCATGTCGATAAGAGTGGAGGCCAAGTGAGCATAGAGGGAATAAGTATATGGAAACTCTCAGTTTCTTCCACTCACTTTTGTTGTGAACTTCAATTGCTTCCTCAAAAAATAAAATAAAATGTCTTTTAGCAACAACAGAAAGCAACCTACAGTTTTGGGTTCCTCTCTTCTCTGAGAAAGGAACTTATTATTCTAAGTGATCTGGGCTTTAATTCAGCATTATAGTTGTTATTTTTGATGAAAATACCAACACCAGCAACAAACCCTATGTGAAAACCAAATAATTCAGTTTATATCATGAACTCTCCAAGGTTTCTTTTATTCTTCTTTTTTTATTAAATAATAACTGTATACATTCATGCATTTATGGGGTAAAATGTGATGATTTTATATACAATTTGGAATGCTTACATCAAACTGGTTAACATAGCCTTCACCTCACTTACTTAATTATTGTGTTAAGACATTTATTCTCTACAATTAATAGATTTGACATGTGCTGTTGCATTATGCACCATAGGTGAGGCCCCACCAATTACCCTCCCTCCATCAAACCTCCCTCATCCCTCCCTTTCCCCTCCTCTTCTCTCCTTCATCCTGGGCTATAGTTGTGTTTTATCTTTCATATGAAACTGTGGGTGACTATAAATTGGTTTCATAATAGTACTGAGTACATTGAATACTTTTTCTTCCATTCTTGAGCTACTTTACTAAGTAGAATATGTTCTAGTTCCATCCATGTAAACATAAAAGAAGTAAAGAAATACACATCCATGGTAGTTTAAAAAATCTTCTTCCTGGGAGAATTCATCCCCAGGACATTTCACATAAACCCCGAATGTAGATACACTCACTTGTATGCATCATGTCTCTTGTCAGAGGTTCATAATTGTCATTGGTGCGGCCATTTCAGCACTGTCTCCTGCCCTTCTCAGAGCTCAGAAAATGTAAGACATTAAAGATTGCATTTGGTACTTCCTCAAAGGTGGGGAAAAAAAACATATAGTCAAAGACTTTGTGTATCAGTTGACTGATGCTGTGTAACAAATGACCCCAAGTTGTGAGTTTTAAACAATAAATATTAGTTTATCTAACAATTATCTGGGTCATCAATTTAGTCTGGGCTCACCTAGATGTTCTGATCTCTGAGCTCACTCAACTGTGGCCCCATGCCCAGGGGAATAGTTTGTCTATGATGCCTTGAGCTGTGATGGTTCAGCTCTTTTTTTTTCTTCTTTTTTTTTTTTTTTTACAGACAGTCTCACTTTGTCACCCTCAGTAGAGTGCCCTGGAGTCACAGCTCACAGCAAACCCCAGCTCTTGGGCTTAGGCAATTCTCTTGCCTCCGCTTCCTGAGTAGGTGGAACTACAGGCAATCACCACAATGTCTGGCTATTTTTGGTTTCAGTTTTCAGGTTTGGATTCAAACCAGCCACTCTCAGTATATGGGGCTGGTGCTGCACTCACTGAGCCACAAGTGCCACCAGGTTCAGCTCTTTTCTATGAGTTCTCTTATTCTCTAGCACATTAGACTTAGCTCGTTACTGTGACACCTTGTCAGGTTTCAAGGAGAGAATGCAGAAACACACAAGACTTTGTGGTGAGTAGGTTATTGGACTAACACCATGTCAAATGCAGGGCAAGCTATTGGTCAAAACAGACCACAAGTCTGGTTGAGGCTCAAGATGTAGAAAAATACAGTCAAATTCCAGAGGGTATGGGTACAGAAAACCTGAAGAATCATGACTTTTTTTTTTTATTGTACAGATTTAGTCAATAATCTTAACCTATGCAAACCTATGTTGTTCGTAGGTTGGAGGATCAGAGAATGTTGGAGATTACTTATGTGAACATAGTCTAACTCTGCAATGTCAGGTAGGATTAGGGTTATAGAGTCTTGTACTCACAATATTTGATGTAAAAGGAACCAGAGATAATCTTTCTCAATGGATTTGTTTTACAAATGACAAATATTTGACCTGGAATTGTTAAGTGAATTTCTCAAGGTCTTATATCCATCAGGTGTATTCAGATGGGACTAAAACCCTACACATATGTCTATCAGTACAAGACCTTAGATGCCAAGGAAAATCATTTTGATTTCTCTGGCGTATAGAGCATATTTATATGACATATGGGTAGACATCTATAGGTATGTGCGTAAGTGTCTGTGTGTGTGCAATTAATTAAATACATGAACACACACACTACACACACCCTCATACAGACAATAAGAAAAGAAGGCATAAAAATATTATGCTGCATAGACCTATTGCCCAATTTTAATTTGGCTCTCCTCCTAATTTCTTTTATACCCCAAGCAGAAGTTATTCCCAAAGCTACTTCATACAAATACTGTTTAACACCTGCCATCTGCTTCTGTAACCTGTAGCTGCTCACAACACGTGTGCTGTAAGGTAAGTAGTTTCTGATATCAGCCTAGAATAAATTTTTTTCCCTTCAGGAAAAACGAAAAAATAACCATAATCCTTTCATGCAGCCATTTCCCTCTTGCTTAGGAGAGACAGACTAGATGTACCCTGAAAACAATTTTATCAAAGTGTTCTCCAGAGTGCTTATTTATTTGCACCTAAAGTGTTGAATCTCCAATTATTACAGGAAAAGCTGGAATTATGAAATTATTTTGAATAATATTAAAAGCCAACAATAGTTTGTGTAATACAAGATTACTGAGTCAAACAGCCCTGCTTTTTAATCTTATTTTCTGGATTTTTAAAATTTTGCAGTCTTAGATAATTCATGTGACATTTCTGAGCCCTTGTTTCCTCATCCTTAGAAACAAAGAGGTGGGTGATAACAATGGTTTCACATCATCTGGAAGGTTGTCACCATCACTAGCAATGAATGCATGCCAAATGTGCGGTGCAGAGTGAATAATAAATGCTAGCCCGTTGCATTGTTATCTCATTAAGCACAAAAATTTCAATAAAATGTTATAAATAAGCCCCTGTAATTGCTACAATTCACAAATTAATGGTTGAGGGTAAATTAGAGCAGATATGGGGCATCAGAGATCATCAAATCAAAGCGTGAATCAGTATGAAAAGCTTCCCACTATTGTGGGAAGTGTGTGCTAAGTATTATACCAGAAGCTTCACATGAATTATTTTTATTGAGTCTTCTTTATTAACTCTGTTTCACAGACAGGCAAACTGAGAGTCAGAGAAGTTAAACAAATTGCCTGTACTCTTACCATTAAGGAGGAAGAGAAGTGGGAGATAGCCTTTGATTTTAAAGAAAACTGTAAATTTACCATGTGTTTTCACTTATCCATATTATTTCCTGGGCTTTTCTGTCTTATTTAATCTAGATAAAACATCGAAACTCAGCCCTGGGTCTGGCCTTTTACACTTTGCTCCAGTGAGTGTTGGTTATACGAGTCCAGTAGAAATGCTGGCCGAGTTCCCTCCTTAAATTGACAACGAAATTCAAGAGGTAAAAAAAAAAAAAAAAAAAAAAAAAAAAATCCCTTGGTTATTGTCATTCTTTTTTTCTGAGAAAGAGGACAGATTGGAAAATCAGGTCTCAGACAATGACTTAAGTAGCACAGAAAAATGGCAGGGAGGTTCTGGAGACAAAAGGAATGATCTTGGAGTCAGTGATCCAAAGATCAAATTTTTCTGTGCCAGTCCATGGGTGATAGAAAAAGATATGGCAAGTGGAACGTCCCAACAGTACGAACAAATGATGTTACAATGTACAGAGGATGGGATGGGATGGGAGGGTCATGAATGCTATTTTCTATAATTATTATTCCTGGAAGACTTCCCTGTTTTACATTGCCATAGGGGATATCAAAGAAACATCTTGTTGCTTCAATGTATTTTCTTGCAGGGGCATTTTTGTCCCCTACGTTTCAAGACTGAACTCATGGCTTTGACAAGACTACTCTTCACATGTCCCAACAGATACCCTCTTATGGTAAGTTACCTAAGTACTTGTGGCTGATGATACAATATTGTGTTAATCTAGAAAGATACAGGGACTCTAGTAAGGAAGAACCAACTTAACACCTTCATGTACCAATTCACTTTAATTTTCAATTTGTTTCCTCATCCTTATTTCAAACTTACAGTATTAATCAGGATGATAAGAAAGAGGTAAGTATTATGAAATTATTTTTTGTATTTTCTATAAAAATCTCCCAGATTATCCCTACATGTTTGTGTGTTATATATCACTGGACAGAAGGCTAAGTGTATATAGAGCAGTTCCTATGCTTGGGTACTATTTATATAGATTATCAAAGAAGTTTCTGACCCTTCACGTCAGTCCATTTGTAATTGCCACCAGCCCTCTAAGGGATCTGTTAACTTTACTTTTAGGTTCCTTTACAAAGAGGAATAGAAATGTACTTTGCAATTACACAGTAACCAAGGCAAGAGGGTACTCATCATCTTTACATTTTCCTTTCCATACCTTCCACATCCAATTAGTTACCTCTTCCATGAATCTCTGCATTTCTCACCATGTCCTCAGACCTTATGGTATTCCTCTTGAAGTTCGATTTCCTCCTTTTATGGTATTCCTCTTTTGATTTCCAGTCTCACTCCTCTAAGACACATCCTATACTGCAAGTAAAGAGCACATGAGAAATACGGTGACCACAATGGTCATGTACATCCCTTGGCTGAATATCATTGCACAGTTACCCAGCTTTTCTTTGATTTTAAGATATAACCTGAAACTCCTAAACATCATTACATGACCCCACATAAACTGGCCCTGATCATCTCATCACTTTGCTTGTCCATCTTGCTCTGTGCACTCCTTGTGCTAAGCTCTCTGTTCTGAGAACTCCCCAAGTTCCCCTTCACTACACTGTCATTCTCCTGCAAAGACCTTCAATTTTCTCTCTCAGCTGTTCAGGTCCCAGAGTAAATGTCACTTCTTGGAGTGATTTGCTGAGTCCAGACCAAATGAAAACCTCTGCTATAGTCTCTTGCGTCTTCCTATATTTCCTTTAGTGGAATGTTCTCTACTTTCCACATCCAAGACAACCTTCGATAAGTTGACCATCCAAAGGACTGTTATAAGCTGGCCAACATATGGAGGTTGGTCAACATAAAGAAATAGTCCTAATGTACTGATACATACATGTGATGCATGTCTGGTCTATGAAAATCAGGAGGTGGTCAATGCAGGGAGGTGGTCAACTATGGAGGATCTACCATATTTAGAATTCAAAAAAATATCTGCTGAAAGAATTGATGAATAGACAAGTTAACTGTGTGGTTTGTATTTTTCTCTCATGGCAGAGACCACCCACACCTCCCAGAGCCCCGTTGTTTTTCTATCCCTAGTTTTCTTGATCTCAAAAACCAAATGAGTGAATGAATGAATAATGAATGGATTTATATGAACAATACTCAACAACAGACTTTACAAGTTCAATTCTCCTTTCCCAGTGAGCTATGAGATATGCTCAGATACAAACTAAATTGATCAGGAGTGACACAAAAACATACATTTGTAGCTCTAGTGGCCAAACTGAGAGAGACGAGACTCAATTTTTTTTTTCTGTGACAAGCAAAAGAGACATAAACAAAGCCCTTTCATTTTTGTTCCCTGACCCCATTCTCTGTCTGGCATCTCAGGTTTGAGTCCCGAAAAGATATGCCTGCTTAGAAATATGTAAGGCTGTGAGTTAATTTATAGGATTGTAGACAGCTATAGAGTTAGTTTAATTGAAAGATATAATTACCAGGTGTTGAAGGCAAAGAGGTTCATTAATTTTGCAGACACACTGTTGACTGAACTGTCCTCATTTTAATTTTTCACAACACATCAAGGAGGGGGAGACTTGTGGGTCACGGGAATGGACCAATCCTGAGCTTGCGGGCACTTAACATTCCACCCCAGGGGCAAGCAATCTTTCAGAAGCTAAAGGCTAAGTTGTTTTCTTCTGTTTAAAACTCTTTGTAAAACTCTGTAATGATCCTCCATTGTCCCTGTGGGCTTCAGGAAGCCCTTTGCAGTTTTTTCTTTGTCTATTTTTCTTGCCTCAACTTTCTATATCCTTTCCCATCACTGTGCTATTCGCTGGAAATATTTTGAACTTACAATGAAACAAATAATGATTTTTATAAACATCATTTTAACTAACACCACTGCTATTAATAGTACACTCCACTCTCACTATATAAGCACATCATCCATTTCAGCCCAGGTGGTCCTCCTGACCATTAATGGAAGGAGCTGTTCCCATTTGAAAGATGAGAACTATGAGTATGAGAACCATCAGATTAAGGCCAGTCTGACTCTACAATCTGTCTTCTAAATGAAAATTTGGTGGGTTTTTTTGGTATTTGTTTGTTTATTTTGTTTTTTGTTTTGTTGCTGTTTTTTCATTCCTGTTCTGCACTTATCCATATTTTTTAAGGGCAAGTACTATGTCTTGGCAATTGGTATATCCCCAATAATTAGCATAGTACTTGAAACTTAGAATATGGTCAGGCAAGCTACTGGGTGAAGAAGTGGACAAATAAACTCTCCTTTCCCATTCGAAGAGTGCTAGCATCTAGAAAGGAAAGGTTGTCTATACAGTCTTCCTGTTCCAGAGAGGGACACAAATGACTATACCTCTTAAAGTACGTGGCTCAAAGGACCAAGGTCCTTGTAGCAAAGTTCACAGAAATGCTGGAAATAGGTTTGGCCTGGTCTTATTCCAGGAGATATTGAGCAGACTGGTTGAAAGTTTTCCACAGCATCTTGCTGGCCTTGGCTCTGCAAGTCAGTTGTTCTTCAGCCTAACGATATACTTTGAAAACATGGACAATCCAACATTGCTTGAGATACATGAGTCATGATATATTTTGATGTTTTTCTGCAATATAGAAGACTGAGAATAAAAATAATAGTAATAATCATAATAAAAAATAATAATCGCAAGAAATTATTATATGTCTACTATATGTCTGGTGCTATGCAAACATTACCTCTCACAATGTTAATGTGAAGCAGAAATTAATTATCGCCATTTGACAGAGAAAGAAACTAAGAAATAACATTCACAGTGGCATTTATTACTTTAAAGAGCAGGGATTAAACTTAGGTCTTTGCAACTCCGAAACGTATTCATACATTTTTTCAAAAAATAATTCAGTATTTCAGCATCCTTTATCTTAACCTTTAAATAAATTAATATTATTTATTTCAGCATCCTTTATCTTAACCTTTAAATAAATTAATATTATTTAAGTGTGGCTGTTTATTGCAGATACATTCACATATAATGGAATAGGAGTTCACAGCCAAAACACAAAGGCTTTTTTAGAGAGGGAAATGACCTTGACTTTGAATGTCCCTAATGTTGCTGACCAAAATTATCCACATACCCGAAACTACAGTGGAACCTGACAATTCAATTAACTAAATATGTGAGAAAATAGCATTGATTAAGTAGAAATCTTAGGAAGTGGTTAATTACATTTCCTGGATAACTAAAGACATTTTGTGTTTCAGCTCATCTTAATGAAAATCTAAATATATCAAGTCCTTTGCAGAGAACAGATCAGAGTACATTTCTCTGTGTCCTTGACGTTTACTTAATCAGGCTTTGAAGAACACATACACTGCTTTCTTTAATGCCTCTACTGTTATTGTAGTATTTAGTAATGATCCCTATTTCAATGGAGAGATAATTTCCTAATGTTTGTAATCATTTCATGGTATGACATCATGGCACTTAAAGTGTGCATCACACTAGGGAGTCTTCATTTAATGGCCTAAAATCTATATACCTGCCATTTTATTCTTCTAAATCTCATAAATGTCATCTTTGGAACTTTTCTCTGTCTTATTCTAAACTTCATTTAAGTCAGGTCAGGGTAATAGATATTAAGTTGTATATGATTTTCTAGAACGTACACTGACCATAGAAATTTTCAAAGGAGCCATCAAAACTACTAAATCCCTGAAATTGATTCAAATGGATACTTAGCATTCATGCATTTACTCTTCTTATTGGTTTCTTATTGTAGAAATCATTTTTTTTTTAATTTCCCTCACAGGTGCAGTATATTAGCAGGGCACGTTATTCCTCTTGGTTGCAACCTAAATGTCTCACTTCAGCAATCAGTGAGTATAGACAGGGTAACATTAATAAATGAGTGATGACAAAAGTTGAGATACACAAAAATCAAGGAACATAAGATCCACATGGACGGAAACAAATAAAGCCCTCCTAGCAACATCATAAATCTAGCAAGTTGAAACTTTCTTGGTGTTCCAGTGAATCAGACAGGATACTGTTGACTATGTTTCTTGGACGTGAAATAATGAACCATAAGACCGTCTGTCTCGAAACTTTCATAGTGACCTATGTATTAGTCTCAATTATTCTGAACCTACTCTGCAATATTCCTCCAGCCCTCCTTTGAAAAGGATAGTGATGTTTCTTATGGGTTTCGGAGAAAATCCACTTATGTCTCCTTCTCTTATGGGCATCTTCTCACTGCCTCTGCTTGGAAAATCATTGGCTACACCTTGGTCAACTGTGGACTACTGAGGGGAAAGACTTGTCCACAATCAAACTTTCACCCTTGGACCCCAAAGCACACTCTCTCAGGTGTTGCCTGAGCGCCATTCTCTCCATGTCCTACACCACTTGGGAGTTCAAGATCAATTCATTCACAGAGTGGAAAGAACATATGCCACCTCCTTTACCATCTGTTCATTCTCCCAGATGCTTTGAAGGAAGGAGCTGACTTTTCTTCATTTAGTACATATCATTTTTTACTTCTCCAGAGCACATGCTGTGATAGACTTTGAGGAGCATGGGCTCTCTAGGGAAGGAATCAGCCCCTGCGAAAGAAAGAAGGTGGAAGCAAAATTGGGAAGAGGGTGGAGGTGAACCACAATAGAGGCCCAACAACATATCTATTGACACGACAAAGAGCTCTGAAGCAGCCCATGAGAGCTCACATGTCAAAACCAACTGGTCAGGCATTTTCATCCCTATCTGGGTTGGGGTCCATATGTAATATCCCCAGGAAGAATGTGACCCCATTGAGTGGACATTCTGCAGTTGAGACAGACCTTGAAGATGACAGATGAAGGCTTTTCACAACAGGGCATCTACCCTTTTCCTGTGTCTACCATGGCCTCCAAACTCTTTGAATATAAATACCTATGTTGACATCTGGGTGATACCCCACACTTCTTCGAGAAGTAACCAGGCCCATGTTGCCACTCAGATGAATAAACAATTGCCTTTGTGTTGGATTTAAACATGCACAAGTTTGAGGACATACATGTGAAGAACAGGAGGTGTATATAACATTCATTATCTACATATATATCAGGTAAGAGGACTCAGCCCTTCTCCATGATCCCCCCAGAACTGTGATTGTTCCTGACCCAGACAGACATATAAAGGGGAGCCATACACCAGAGGTCCATTTACCATGCCTGAGGCTGGATTAGAGTGTTAGAATACACAGTACAAAGAGAGCAGAATTGGAGGGCTGGAATGCTCGGTACAAAAATAGAAAGCTTGGGGGCTCAAATGGTCAGAGCCAGATTGCTAAATCAATGCCATGACATCTTCAGAGATTAGAGGGACAGAGACACATTTCAAGATGGAACTCATTGCACAAATTGAGGTATTGCTAAAAAGGAAAATTCTAACAAGACGATTGCCTGGAATCCTTTGGCGTTGATGTCCACTTTATGGTGACATTTTCATTAGTAATACCAGAGTAGTAGTCTAACATTTTTTAGAAACATATTATGTGTAAGGCACTGTGTCAAATACACTCTACTCAACATTTTATTAGTCTTCAAAATAAACCTATGATTTAGGAATTATCTATTCATTATGTAGGTGTATAGATTGATAGCTACGTATGTTAAAAATTTTCCCTAACTTAATAGCTAATAAGCACTAAGGCTTCTCAGCCAGGTTCTACTGCCCCAGAAAAAAAAACATCAATAATTGGGAATCACAAAGTGAAAATTTTGGTTAAACACGAGAAACATTGTATTGATAAGAGCTGTGCAAACACAGAATTAGCTGTCTTGGTGGCGCGCTGTCCATCCTTGGACGGGTTTCAGCAAAGACGAGCTGGCCATCTGTCATGCACATGGCAGAGGCAAATTATGACTGGTTGGAAGGTGGAACTTAAGATTTTGCAATACCCTGTCTACTCCAGAGGCCCTGATTTCAAATCCCTGGTAACTCCTGCAATTTCCATTTCACTCCTCTTTCTGGGGCCTTGTGCAGCTGTCTTGTTTCTCTAGTATTTTTACTTACTCTTGATTTAGAGAGAACAATTACAGTTAGAAATGAAATTTTGATTAATTTATACTTTAATGCAATTCTTACTGAAAAAGTAATAGGTGCTCAACTATACATTACGTTAACCTAACCGAGATAAAACTGAAATATTCTAGAGCTTTCCCCAGCACAGTGTCACGTTCAGAAGGAACTCTAGTTTTACATGAACAAATATTTGAAAATTAAATAGCCTATTTGAATCTGCAAGTAAGTTTCAAAAGAATAAAGAGATGCCAAACATAATACTAAGAGACATGGAAACTTCTTAAAATACCTTTTTTCCTCAATGCATTTTTCTTACATTTCAAGTCAATGGTAGCCACTCCCTACATATTTTCAAAAGTCCCAAACTCTTCAAAATCCACCCTGTTCAGAACTTTCTCCCACTTCTAAAAATGATAAATGCTCTTTTCAGTTTAAATCAAGTTGATGTCTCTTTTTCTTTGAGTTTCTTGTTTCACCCATTAATCCTGAGCATCACTCTCTCAGAAGTCAGGAAAATAAGTGCGGGTCTAAATATTCACATTTTATTATCAAACTTTGCTGAAATCTCTACAGCGAGCACCAAAGAAATTAACATGTCTCTTGTGCCACTTACAGATCACAAATCCTTCTCATCTACCATCAGCGTCCCTTCTTCCCAGCTTCCCTTCTCATTCTCCTGCAGCAGTATTCTGAGGGATCTTCTGGGGCAGAGCTTTGGCAGTACCCATTAAAATTACTTCTACACACTTGATCTTAGCCAGAAGGCCAAGAAATGATTAAACTTACTTCTAATAAACCCAGATGTGAATAATTTAGCCAAGTCCAGAATAGCAAACCATGTTGCTTTTCAGGTTCCTACTCTGGTTCTGTTTCTCCTAGAAGAGGAAAAAAGGAAACATCTTTCAAGTTACCATAAAATGCTGGATGTCCCTCTTCATCCTCAATCTGTCCCTAACACTTTCCCTCCATGCTGGGACCTATAGTAAGCCAGGGAACATCTTCGCTGGGACTGCTTTTGTTACAGAGGAAGCAACTTAGATGCAGATTCTGGCTGTCTTGGAAGTATCAGCTTTTGGAGTTGAAACGGCTTATCTGTGCCTTCCTGAGTCCGTTTGGGAGGATCCACATTCAGGAGGCTGTTGCAGGCCCTTAGCGACTTACATTCTCATGTCTTACCTGGAGTTTTAGTCTGACTTTTGCTATTGGATTTATTCCCAGGGAGACAATATGGTCACTTTTTCTTTTCTTTTCCCCTTTCTCTAATTAGCTTCACCAGCAGCAAGAATTCAGACATCTCCTCATATAGGTGGTAAAATCCGAGATAGTTCTGTAACTCTTGGCTATAAATTACTACTGCACTGACCTGATCTAGGAGTTTCTGATCCTCCAAGCCACCTTCTACCACCTGCTGCCCAATTACCAGCTGCAGAACTCCCTCCAGTCTGGAAGAACATGTAGCTTGTAAGTCCCCTTCCTGTCAATGTGCAGGTATCACTAAGCAGACAATTCAGCGCCTCTTCACTCTTTCTAGGAAGTGAACTCAGCAGTCCCCTACCAAAATAGATTGTACGGAGTGCACAAATGAATTCTAATCCTCTGTAGACTCCCTTAATTGCCATCTTTCTCTTCCTCCCTCCCCCTTTCGGTTCACCGCAAGATTTATCTGGGATTTAATGTTACATTTCTTTGTTTTCCTACATTGCCACTGTGGTGACCCATGCACATTGTCAAGTTTCTTGGAATAATAGTAGCATCATGGATTCTTTTTTCCTTTTTGTATAAGGACCATGTTTAAAAAACATCCCATAATCAAAGATTGTTCCTGACACAGGCTATCAGATTTTCCTGTCAGGCTATCAGATTTCTCTGTGGTCCCATCAAAGCCACAGTTTATAATTCACTGAGCCAGCTTTGAAATTATGATTCTTGATGAATTGCTTTTAATTTTTGTGAGCCACAGAGTGTTAAATATTGTGAAGTAAGTGAGACTTATTGATACTTTATAAGATAGTATGTCTAATTTGCAGAATTGAAATTCACATAATATGTCTGTAATACTCGTTCCACAATGTGCTTAGAATACGCCACAGCTGAAGCTTCATTTTCAGGGACTTTGTCTCAAAAATTTGCCTAGGAAATGTCTTACATTAGTCCATGATGTCTGTCTTTTTTTTTTTTTTTTTTTGAGAGAGAGAGAGTCTCACTATGTTGCCCTCCGTAGAGTACAGTGTCATCAAAGCTCACAGCAACCTCCAACTCGTGGGCTTAAGCAATTCTCTTGCCTCAGCCTCCTCAGTAGCTGGGACTACAGGCATCTGCCACAATGCCCGGCTATTTTGGTTGTTTTTGTTGTTGTAGTTGTCATTGTTGTTTTTAGAGGCCTTGGCCAGGTTTGAACCTACCAGCCGTGGTGTATGTGGCCGGCTCCATGACCACTGAGCGATAGGTACTGAGCCAGTCTATGATGTCTTTTACTGACCATGTCTCCCTATAGTTCTTTAAGATATTGAACAGCCACAGGAACCATTTTAAAATTATAAGTGTATCTAGCCTAAAATGTGCTGTAATAGCCATGGAAATGCATTATTGAGAGATGGCCCCAGCTGTGGTTCTACTGATCTCCATCCCCTCTGTAGCTCCTCTTCTTGTGGGATGCTCTCAGCCAATGGCTGGGCACAGCACAGGGGCTAATGCCCATCTGTTCCTGTGTTTTACACGTCTTCTCTACCAGGTGAGCTTGGCTTTTCTTGAAACTTCCTTAAACTAATCTGAGACTGTTCTTACCCAACACGCATTCCCTTCTCTTCTTCTCTGGCATCAGACCTGCCATCTAATCTCCCATTCCTGCTTCCTCCCCTTTACTCTTGTTGAGCATTTCTCCCCCAATGAGCCTTTTGTTTACTGAAGTCTGTTTTCCATCTACTGCTCCACAGTAATGTCCTTTAGTTTGCACTTGTTCAGTTGAGTGAACATCCATTTTAAGGCACATGGCACAAGGAACACAATGCTGACCCCGGAGGGTGATCTGTAGAACTCCTCCTGACTTAATGGCACACCGGTGGACCTATACAACAGGACACACCTAAGGATTATTCCAGGACACATTTCTAGGGCCACTGTGGCTCATATTAGAGCAACATCCATCCCATTAGGTCTGCTAATTTGGCAGCTCTGATAAAAACATATTCTTTGCTCAGGATGAAGATTTAATCTTCATTGAAACTCAGCCTTGTACTTCCCCTCCCCCAAATCCCAGATGAGTTTTCCAGAATGAAACCAAATAATATTTAACACTCCATTTTAATACAAAGTTGCATTTGTAAGAAACATTGGTCTGACACTTAAAAAAATTGAAATTGATATCTTACTTATTAGTCATAACACTTCAAATAAAGAGTCAATTTTAAATAACAACAAAACTTCTACTTCTTGAAACAGGGTGGCACCTGTGGCTCAAGGAGTAAGTTGCCAGTCCCATATACTAGGGGTGGTAGATTCAAGCCTGGCCCCAGCTAAAACTGCAAAAGAAAAAAAAATCTTGAAATACCAATTCTCTAGATTTTCCAACAATTGTTACCTATCCATTCCTCTTTCTCTCTAAATTTGAAGGAAATTCATTCATTTCCTTTTTCTCGTAGAAAACAGAAAATGAGGACAAATGTGAACATTATAGATAAACAACTGTCTTTTTTGTGTGCTTCCCCTTTATACAAGTAAATGGTGTATCCCATATCCAAGGGCTTTTCCTATAGCATCTTCTGAAACTCCAAGCAGCCCGTAGGCCTGGGAACAACTCGGGCTCACATTTGGGTCTTCCTGAGTGAGGAAATCCTGAAACTAGCCCAAATATTAGCAATTCAGCACCTTTCATGATGAAAAATCCCTGCAACCAAGAAAATTTAGGAGGCAGAAGAACGCCTGGCCTTGTGGTTAATTCAGCAGTGATCTCTCATTCACACCATCGGGGTCTGGCAGCTCAGTTAGAAGCTGGCGAAGGCTCCATATGAAAGAATCGCATCCCTGCAGGATGGTCACAGGCCCCTCCTTCCATCCCTTCTGACTTCACACCCCATAATCAATCCTGGCCTCCATTGCCAGCTTCTACCACCTAGCTTGAATTGGTATTCTTCCTGCCTTACTAGTCTGCACTTAGATTTATGATTTATTTAGAAGTGGATTACATCAAGGCTCAAGGCCAAGGTTCTATAATCCGTCACCATCTCCTAGGTGCCAAACACAAACATTTGTTTTAGCTGCATCAGCATACCTAAACCCTGGCCACAGGATACCCATTGTTAATCACCATAGCAACTGCATCTTCTTGAGCTTTTCTTGTCACCGACTGCAACCTCTTTGCCTCCCTCCTTCCCTGTTCCAAATGGAAGCATTGACTCCATCAAGTAATAGACATTCATAATTTAACAGAATGGTGGCAAGTCTAAGCTTCACGGCGGAAACACATCACAAGCAGAGTTGCTTCGCTATTTGTTTTTGTGCTGAATAGCAGCAAGTGTTTTAAGTTATGGGTCTTTCGCAGGCAAAAGGAAGAGGAAGGAGACATATGTAATTGTCACCAATACTGATGAAGGCTTCTTGCGTGCAGAGTAAAGTCTTAAGAAGCAAAATTAGGGTGCCTCTTCTTCAACATGCGTTCACATCTCCCCCATATACTATCGTTTGTCAGTCATAGTGAAAAGACCTCGGTTTGATATTTCAGTAGCTCATCAATGTTCACAGAGGGCGAATATTGCCTCACTGAACCTTCACAATATTTTGGGAAATGAGAATACTAATGCTCTCTTTAATGGATGAGGAAACCTAGGCTTGGAAAAGTGAAGTCGTGAGCCTAAGTTCACAGAGTTTGTGGAGGAAAAAAAGGGAGAACCCAAGCACATTTTCAGATTCCAGGCCCATATTTCCTTCTGCTGCACCCTTACACTTTCCCAACAAAGGAAACATCTTTATGGACTAATTAATTCATACACTAATTTAACATTGACTTCCTAAAGGGAATCAAGTATACCTTGATGAGACACATCTCTTTTAAGTTATACAAAAGCGGAAGGACAGTAAGTTAGACAATGAGAACTTTTGAAGACTCAAATACATTCAAGACATGACTAGGCATTAGAAAAATCAAACAACAAATTACGTAACAAATGAACTGTATTGAGGAGGCTTAGCTTCTAGTCAAGCTTTGCCATTAACTCACTACAAACCATCTTTACTCCTTGAACCTTAATTTGTAAAATCTGGGAGTGGAAATAGATTATCTTGAAGTTCAAAAGTTAATAATATTTGCTATACCTATCTCTCATGCTTAACCTTGAGCTCGACATTTTGAAGAGTAAACACAGAAGAATGATGCTTCTTCATTTAGGATAATGGTCCTGGTTCCATCCAAATCATTGCAAAGGGCATTAATACATCTCTCTTCACAGCTGAGTAGTATTCCATGATATGCATGAACCACATTTTGTTAATCCACTCATGAATTGATAGGCATTTCAGTTGATCACACATCTCTGCAATTGTCAATTGTGCTCTAATAAATGTTGAGTTTAGATTTATTTTTGATAAAATGATTTATTTTCTTTTTGATAAATACCCAGAAGTGGAATTGCTGGATCGAATTGCAAGTCTATTTTTAACTCTTTTTTTTTTTTTGGAGTTATTTGGCCGGGGCTGGGTTTGAACCTGCCACCTCCAGCATATGGATCCAGCACCCTACTCCTTTGAGCCACAGGTGCCACCCCTCTATTTTTAATTCTTTGAGTAATCTTCATCTGTTTTCCACAGAGGCTGAACTAATTCTCAGTCACACCAATATTGTTCCTTTCTCTCTGCACCTATGCCAGCATCTATTGCTTTTGGACTTTTTAATAAACAGCATTCTAACTGGGCTAAGGGGATATCTTGGTGCATTTCTGGAAAAATACCACATGTAGTCACTATTAAATTAGAACTAACAGATGAGCACACGTGTTTAAAGAAAATAAAATTCAGTGGAAATAAAGAAATGAGGAGGAGGGAGAATGGTAGGAGTTAAAAGCTACCTAACAGGTGTAATGAACACTAACTAGGTTGTGGGCACACTTACAGCCCTCACCCAAGCATTAAGAAAAAGCAATCCGGCTCGGCGCCTATAGCTCAACTGGCTAAGGCACCAGCCATGTACACCTAAGGTGGCAGGTTCGAATCCCCAGCCCGGACCCGCCAAAAACAACAATGACGGCTGCAACCAAAAAATAGCCGGGCATTGTGGCGGGCGCCTGTGGTCCCAGCTACTTGGGAGGCGGAGGCAGGAGACTCGCTAGAGCCCAGGAGTTGGGGTTCTGTGAGCTGTAATGCCACGGCACTCTACCCAGGGGGACAGCTTGAGGCTGTCTCAAAAAAAAAAAAGAAAGAAAGAAAGAAAAAGCAATCCATGTAACCAAAACATTTGGATCCCCATAATATTTTTAAATAATTTTAAAAAGTCCAAAGCAAAACAAACAAAAGAAAGAATGATATTTCTATTCTCCAGCAACATATAACATAATAATGCTCACAAGGCTCACATAGTCACAAACATACACAGTGTCACATGTCCTAGTGTCACAAACATACAACGTAATCAAGTGGGGCAATAGGCCATGGTATTCAACTGTTACATTTTAAAGTTCAAATGTAAATGATGTAGTTGGCCAAAAGTAAGGGAATTCAAAGGAAGTTTAGAATGGTCAAGAAAAATTTTCTTGGTATAAGAGAAATCTGAGCCGGATAACGATGGGCTAGAAAATTTGAAGGACTAGGAAATGAAAGTCCCTTTATTTGAAGGATTTGTTAGCTGGGCATGGTGGCTCACACCTATTTTCTTAACACTCTGGGAGACCAAATCAAGTGAATTTCTTGAACTCAGAAGTTCAAGACTAGCCCAAGAAAGAGCAAGACCCCCTTGCTAAAAAAAAAAAAAAAAAAATACCTGGACATTGTAGCAGGAGCCTATAATCCCAGCTACTTGGAAGGCTGAGGCAAGAGAATCGCTTGAGCCCAAGAGTTTGAGGTTGCTGTGAGCTGTGATGCCACAGCACTCTACCGAGGGTGACAAAGTGAGACTCTGTCTCAAAAATGATAAAATAAAGAAAAGGATTTGTTCTGTGAAATGTGGATTTCATCAAAAAGCCACATTCAAGGATCCAGAAGGCCACATGTGGCCCCAAGGCTGCATGTTCCCCACCCTACCCCATCTACTAAATAAATACAGGTAAAAAAGAAGTCCCTTGAAGGAAGTGACTTTTCTAAAATTGCACAGTGACCACAACTACATCTCATTCACATTCTCTCATCCTTATTCTGGCAATCTTTAATGACACTGTGGAAGTAATAAAAAAATAGAAAAGAATATTAAAAATAAAAAGAGACTGTAGCTCAAGCAGCTGGGGCACCAGCCACATGCACTGCAGCTGGTGAGTTCAAATCCAGTCCGGCCTGCCAAACAACAATGATACCTATAACCAAAAAGAGTCGGGTGCTGTGGCAGGTGCGCCTGTAGTCTCAGCTACTTGGGAGGCTGAGGCAAGAGAATTGCTTAAGCCCAAGAGTTTGAGGTTGATGTGAGCTGTGGTGTCATGGCACTCTACGGAGGGTGACACACCGAGACTCTGTCTCAAAAAATAATAATCATAATAATATAAAAAAGAGAGTAAAAAAGAAGAGAAGTGTGAGGGAAGAAGGACCAGAAAAGCATGGCTGTAGGATTTCCTACATAAGCCCATGTTCCCTTAGATCTGGGACGGCTGATTCAAACCTACATGCAATTCAAGAAGGGAGGGAGGCAGAAGCAGGGAGGTCGGAGGGGGGGACGGGGGAAATGTGTGTTCTCACTTAATGGGCACTATGTGAGGGTATGAGGGGCCTATGGGAGGGTCTGTGGCACTCCTCCGGTTATGTAGGTTGTATGTTGTCCCAGCTACAACAGGGACTTTACCAGACAGATGCAAACCTTGTGACCTAATTGTTCGTACCTTTACATTAATCTGAAAAGAAAAGAAAAACAACTATCAAACAACATGAACGTCTGCTCTCCAACCCTTATTTTTTTATTTATTTAATTTTTTCAGACTCTTATTTTATTGAGTTCTTCTTCAATAAAACTTCTAATGACCAATAAAGGCAAGATGTCTCAAAAGTTAGAACTTCAGTCTATCCGTGCATCTGCCCTTGTCTGCAGTGCAGCCCCAGTTTGGATAGCTTTAGGGGGCCAGCCACCTGAATCAGAATAAAGCCAGCTTTCAGTGACCGGTGGTTCTCATTCTGAACATTGAGACACTCACCTTGGGAGATTTATTTTTTTATTTTATATTTATTTATTTTGAGACAGAGTCTCACTACGTCACCCTTGGTAGAGTGCTATAGCATCACAGCTCGCAGCAACCTCAAACTCCTGGGCTTAAGCAATTCTCCTGCCTCAACCTCCCAAGTAGCTGGGACCACAGGCACCTGCCACAACACCTGCCCATTTGTTGGTTGTAGTTGGCCCGGCTGGATTCGAACCCACCAGCTCCAGTGTATGTGGCTGGCAATCTAACCACTCAGGCACTGAGCCAAGAGTTGTTTTGTTTTTTTTTTGACTGGGGCCGGGTTTGAACCTGCCACCTCCAATATATGGGGCCGGTGCCCTACTCCTTTGAGGAGTTGTTTTTTTTTTTTTAATACTAGGTTTCTATCTCTTATTTTGTTGTTGTTGTTTCCCCAGATTATTCAAATGTGTACCTAAGATTAAAAATTTTTGGTTTAGGAAAATAAGTGAAATTGAGAGTAATCTTAATCAGAACCGCCAGCTCATTATTCCAGATCGTTGCATCTAGAACATGAGCCAGACACTGAAATGGTTGGATATGAGGATCGCATTAGAGGAAAGCCCTGACAATCCACTCCCACACTGGAAAATTAGATATTTTAGGGAGCAACGTGTCCACAGTCTACATAATCCTTCCTGTCGGCATTTAAGATTCCCCCAGAGATGATGAATCTCCTAAGAAACGACTATAAGACATCAACGGAAGCCTCCAGAAAACATTCCCTGAGGAGACAAAATCCTGATTGAAAAGGACTACCAGGCTTAGACTTAATCTGTTAATTAATGTCTGAATTGGGAAATATGTGGCCTGCTTAATGTCACTCCCACCGGTGCTGACTGGTCTGAACAAAAACATATAAAATGATTCAAACAAGAAGTGGGTGCCCTGAGCACCCCTCAGCTGGTCAAGCGCTTGATTTCCCCAGGTGGGCCTTTTTTTTTTGGTGGGGACCAGCCATTCTAAAGCCCAGGCTCTGAGTCTGAATCAGACCTGTCTTCCCAATAAGAATGGATGTGGACAAGAGAAAGATGTTTATCTGAGTTTGAGGTTAAGGCAGGCTCTTGAGGGTCAAGGAGATTCCTCTGCCCATATTTTAGGCTAAGGGTGTCAGCATCTTGGCAAGAACCATCCATGACTCCGACCTCTCATGCATGGTGAATTCTTGACTGGTGACCTTTCTTCTGGGGAAAGCCCACCCTAGTCAGTCAGCCTCCTTCTACCTGTGGGGCAGCTGTACAGAAACCCTTCCTACATGTACTGGATAAAAATGTCACAGACAGAGAAATTATGACTGTGCTTAAGAGAAGGCAAAACACCCCGGCTCCTGCTATGAAGACTCTGTCCCTGAAAAAGTAATAAGATTTCCTCTGTTGATCAGATTCATAATGACAATAACAGACCTTTTGTAAGTAGTTACTGTTTGCTAAGCACCATACTGAGTATATGTATAACAGCCTGGAAACAATGGAAGCTTTTCCTATTAACATGTGTATTGTAAGTATTGAACTGGAGAGATGAACAAAATATTTTGGAAGCACTAACTAGGGGGTAACTCGTTTTTATAAGAAAGGCTAAAGGGACTAGAAACATTTCACAGAGCCTACCACCCTTGAATTAGATCTTAGGGCAAAGTATTAAACTGTCCTGGGAATATTGGGGGGAACATTCACTTTGGGGAGGGTCTGAGGAGAGAACCCAAGAGTTATTAGGTTATCCAACCAATTGAGAGAGATTGTCTGGCATGGCTTGACATCACAGTTGGACAGCTTAAGCCAAACTGCACATCACTCCCTGAAACCCTTTTGTGACTCCCACTTATCCTTAAGACAAAGTAGTTCCGACTTCTTAACCTAACCTGCAAGGCCTTCAAAGTTCCAGTCTATGCTTCTCTGATACCTCACTTATGTTAGCTACCACTTAGACACATTTTGGGGGGAGGGGTTGGGTTTTTTTAAGGAATCCTGTGTCCTCTAAAACCTATTGTCCCTATTACTTCTAACAGGCCTTTCCCTTGACGTGGAGAACCATCCTCCTCAGTCTTCCCTTTGTTAGTACCTAGTGAGCCTCGATATTCCAGCTTAGCTATCACTTGCCCAGTAAGTCTCCAGCCCAGGCTGGCCTTCTTCCTGCTTCCCCTTTCGTAACATTCATGCTCCATCAAATTTCCTTTTCAGGGTTTCCGTCCCCACTGTACCTTGAAATAGACCATGTCTTATTTACCAGAGTTTCTTCTTTGTTACCTGGTATTTTCCCTAGCATCAAGTAGGTTTTCAATAATATTTGTTAAAAAAAAAAAAAAGAAGAAAGAAAGAAAGAAAGAAAGAAAGAAAGAAAGAAAGAAAGAAAGAGAGAGAGAGAAAGAGAGAAAGAAAGAAAGAAAGAAAGAAAGAAAGAAAGAAAGAAAGAAAGAAAGAAAGAAAGAAAGAAAGAAAGAAAGAAAGAAAGAAAAGAAAAGAAAAGGCCAGATTGTGAAAAATCTCGAATATCTGGGTTAGGGTATCATCCTACAGCTGGCACAAACTGGGTTTGGATTTTTTTTTCTTTTTAGACCAGGAAGAAAGTAGAATCAAAGCTGAGCTCCTGAGAGCAATCACTGTATAGATGGTGCTGGAATGGGTGAGGTCTAAGGCTTCCAGCATAGAGAAACTCCTTGACTATACACGTCTGGCTTACGAGGACATATTAACCAATCTCTCCCTGGATCAGAATTCTGTGTTATTACTGCTGTTTTTAATGCAGAAAATGATTCTGTTTCATCCTCCCTGCCCTATCAGGGTCCCAAATGATAAATAACATAGTGAATCAGGTGAAACGGGGATGAGGGAAGAGGAGGAAAAAATCCTTTCTCCAATCACTTCCAAAATCTCCCCTGTCCTTTGATTTGCTTTCAGAGAACACTTTAGCTCAACAAACAATTGCAAACTACCCAGTTGCAAGGTAAAATGAAAAGCCCCACAGGCATTAATTATATATAGAGATATTAAAAAAGAAGCTACTGCTTAATTATTGTTTGCAAATCTCGGTATTTAAATTGACTTATTTGCAAATGTCTGTTTAGAAATTGACTTTGTAATTATAAAGTCAGCGCAGGAATGTCTCAGGCCCTGGAGGAGTCTCTAACGAGGAATGATAATGTAACAGCCAGAGTGAGACATCCTGAGCTGCATTTTAATAAGTAGAAGTGGTTGGCATGGGGCTGAGATGCATAGCGGAAAATCTCTAAGCTGGCAAATGAAAGGGCCAGGGCCTCTCTCCTTGGCTGTCAAGGAATTATTGCAAGAGACATGAGGGGGCAGGCAGGGAGCATAGAATTCTAAGGACGTGATGAGTAGGGCTGGAGGCAGGAGGAAGAGAGAAGTCGAGTGTGCTGTGTTGGATGCCAGAATGAGCCCTCCTATGGAACCAATTATGGAGGCTCCAGGAGGCCACAGGCCACCAACCATCTTTTCCCCAGTTTCTGAAATTTAGATAATATTGTGGTGTTACTATTGCAAGTTAAATTGTGTCCCACCAAAGCTCATACACTGCCATCCTAAACCTTAGACTTTCGGTTTGTGACATTATTTGGAAATACAGTCACGGTAGATGATGTTATCTGAGACGTGGTCATACTAGACTAGGATAGGGGCCCCTAATCTAATGTGACCAGTTTCCTTATGTTATAGGGAAAATGTGAATACACACATACCCAAGATGAAAGCCATGAAAGATAAAGGAAGAGAGCACAGCCATGCTTCCATGAGCCAAGAAATCTCAAAGCTGGCCAGCAAACTAAGTTAGAGGAAAGACACAGTACAATTCCCACTTACAGCCCTCTTAAGGAACCAGCGCTGCCTGCCGACACCTGAATCTCAGACATCTTGTCTCCAAAACCATAAGATAGTACATGTCTGTTATTTAAGATACCCAATTTGTGATACTTCACAGCCTTAGGAGAATCGTATTACTTGTATGTGAGTATATCATTCATTTTCAGTGGCATTAACTAACTCTACTATGGAATTGGGGATGGACCAATTTGGAGTTAACAAGAGGTTTTCTTGAAATACTATAAAATTAGATGTGGAAGAGGCCTGACCTTAAAAACTATCAATGGTCCTCGAACATGATCGTATTTTGAATCACGTGGGGAGTTTGAAAAATGCCAGCACCTATAATTCTGTGCTCAGAGATTCTTGATTTAATTAATCTGGAGTGCCTGGACATCAGGCTTTTAAATGCACCCCAGGAGAGCTCATTTGTAGCCAAGGTTGAAAACCACCTTTCTCGAGTTTAGATTATCTCCCTCATTTAACAGGAGAGGAAATTAAGGCTCAGAGAGATGAAGAAATAATTGCCCAGGGTCACATTGCTAATAAGCGGAAGAAATGAGAGGTGACCCGAACACCCCAGCTTTCAGCTTGCTGCTTTCCCCACTAAGCAGCATTTCAGCCCTCCTGGCTCTAGAAGAAATACAGTGCTGATTTCCCTTTCCTTGGGAGTCCTCTAGTCCTAGGTAAATGGTGACCTTGGCCGCTGACATTAAAGGAATGGTGTTGACCTCTGTATGTGCAGTTTGCCAGCAAAATACCAGAAGCTGGTTGTTTGGTAGTTGTAGACAAGGAATGCTTACTCCTTGCCTTGTGGGTTTTCAAATTTTTTTCTTATGTATCTATTCTATTTCTTCACAGCATCTTTATTCTATGAAGAAAGGCAAGTACATTCTGTCTTTTAAAGAAGAGTTAAGTACTGAGAGATGAAACTGGCTCCCCAATCACACTGTCAGTAAAAGGCATAACCAAGATTCAAACTCAGGTCTTTTTGAAACTATTCAACTATCCTTTTTACCACTTGCCCAGTGAGAGTAAAGCTTAACTACGGTAAACTGTCTTTGTTTCATCTTTGTTCAACATCTTTACAAATGCCCTTGGCTACTTCCCTGCTTTTGAGCACATGGTTTGTGGACAAAAAAAAATACTTGATTCTACTCATGTGAATGTTTTCTGTTCACTCCAGAAGAGTAAAATTCTCTCCTGAGCTCTGGGCCTTCATTGGATACAGCTGAAGGCTCAGAGTGTGACTGTCACAATGTTGGAGGAAATAGTACCAAAGAAAGTTCTTATCTTCTATCCAAAGATGGTTCTGCTCCCTTGCTATGAGATGGCCACTCTGAATCTCATTCAGCTCATCCCCCCACCACTCCGCACAGACATCAATTTAGAGCTACTGGATTCCTAGAGTAGCAACCATGTTGCTTTTAGGTTCTCCCTCCTGGTTCTGTTTCTCCTGAGAAGAACAGAAGAACATCTACCAAGTTGATTGCCCCAAGGTTGGCAGTGGAAAATTTGGTGTTCCTCTTCACCCTCAGTTTGGTTTTGACAGTTTTCCTTCCATGCTGGGACCTACAGAATGCTGAGAAACATCCTCACTGGGGACTGATTTTCTAATTGTGGAAGCAACTTGGGAGATGCAGCTTCTGGCTGTACAAAGCCTGATTTTATCCATTATGCAAGAATAGAATTAGAACACAACTGGGATTACAAATCAGAATGAAGTAGCTCGAATTTGATGTCTGCGTAGAGTGGTGGTGGGGATGAGACCAAAGTCCAAGTCTTAGAGAGATCTACCCTTCACGAATTATGGAAGTACAGGGAAATCAAACACCTGGAGCTGTAATTTCCTCAACTAGAGAATGGAAAGGGCAATGTCTATTTCTTGTCTTGTATATAAAGTAATATAAATAGAAAATCTTGTCTTGAATAAAGTAATCTCACATCATTAACATTTCTTATACAAATGTTCCTTGACTTACAGTGGGGTTATATCCTGATTAACCTGCCATAATTCAAAAAAACCTAAGTTGAATCATTGAAAGATAGGGGATTTCTGTAAGAATTATGCCTTCAATGCTGTGAATTTTAATATTTTTCTTCCAGAGGAGAAGCTAGGAACAATGGGTTCAAAACAGTTCAGAACAGGCTGCTTGCATCAACAGCCTGCTTCGGCCCAGTAGATTAACTGTCCCTATTCCCAAGTTCTCCCTTGTAACTGCCTTTATTTCTTTCCCAGTTTTAGGATCTCTGCTTCAGCAAATTCTCTGGGGCTCCATTACTTTGCACTGAGCCCAGGCTTTTCTTCCCATGACTTAAATTTTGCCTATGATCCAACCCCCACCTGCTACTTCTCTGTCTGCCCTCTGGAATATGACTCAGAACACTATTTCATGCCCTGCCTTCTGTGATACCTCCTATTTTTACATAGGAAGTCTGGACAATGTAACCAGGTCTGGGTTTTAGCTATTTCTCAAGAGCAAGATTATGAGTGGGGTTACATTGGTAGAACCACCATGATCTTTAAAAAGAAGATTCATCGCCAAAGGGCTAAGACCAAAGAAAGAAGATGGGACTCATTGTTGAGAGTCAAGTGCCCAGAATAACACTCTGGGGACATGTTATTAATGATGGGAGAGGTAGCCTTGACTTTCTTGGTGAATACTACTTTTTACTAAGAAACCTCTCACCTTATATATTTTTATGCTGTCTTAAACCGACCTCTAAAAACTAATCACAGTGGTCTGGCACATAGGAACCACAACTCTGGAAGGTTCTGCGTATTGTAGGAAATGTCTTCATTTCTCCTATCTTGCAATCTGACTTGAGCCCCTGAAAAATTGCAAACATTTTGTAAGAAAAGCTCATAATTCCAGTGAACATATTCAATTAATGTGTACACATTCTGTTTCTGCCTAGCACATTGAAGATTTCAATACAAAATACTGTTAGAAAATGCAATCTGTGGGGTCTCATTCTATGAGCTAAGAGTATCCTGAGTCCCCATAACATGGTGTGTCAAAATACAGATTATTATTTTTCCTATTATGCACATGAGAAAACTGAGGCTTAGAGAAAATAAGCAAATCATTTAACATAAGTTTGCTCATTCTGAATCATGCAGTCAGCAATGAAGGTGCAATTTGATGCAGTCCTATGTGACTTCAATATCTGTGGTCATAACTACTAAAAGACACTGTTTAGGAAACCAAAGAAATTTGACATTCTCAGCCTTTCACCTACCCCTCTCCACACCCTGCTTAAGGAAAACAAGGTAAGCATTTAGCACTGTTATTTTTCTATATCTGCATAATCTTTCTGAGCCTGTTCATTTGCAAAGTAGAAGGCAGAACTCATCTAGAAAACCTCCACAAGCCCCAGTGTTTTATTATTCAGACACAAATACTTGCAGTCAAAGCAAGCAGCTGCTGCTGAAGGGAAAGAATTAACACTGCACAATTAATACCTCATTTTATTAACAATTAGATATGTTAAATGTCATTCAATTTTGTTTGCCCTGTTTCCCGGGAAAGTGTCTGTACTTTTTGTAACTTTCTAATAACTCTTCATCAATAAATGGGTGGATTTTTGAGAACAGGTAAGCAATTGATTTGAGTTTTTAGCCTTTAATAGTCCCCAGATCTTAGTCCATTGGTAGACCTAATTCAAAGGTGACGTTATTAGCTACTATCTTAATCCACATGCCAGGCATTTCCTTTCAGGTAAAAATGGGCCTCCCATGCACCCACCTTATGTGGTTTCCTTTAACTTTGACAATAACCAAATGAAGTAGGAACTATAGTTATGCACATTTAACTTTTAAGGAAATTAATTTATGGTTTATATTATCACTTTTTTGGTACTGACTTTTTATTCCTATATAACAAATTACACCCAAAATTTAGCATTGGAAAACAATGACTCAATATCGCACTCAGTTTCTAAGGATCAAAACTCAAGGAATGGCTTACATGGGTGGTTTTGGCCAAGAGTCTCTCATGGATTTGCAAACAAGATGTTGCTCAGACTAATGTTATGTGAAAGCTTGATTTGGGATGGAGGATTGGCTTTAAAATTCAGTCACATGTTTGGTAGAATTCTGCTGTGAAGCCGTCTGAAAAATATGGAACGCTTCACGAATTTGCGTGTCATCCTTGCGCAGGGGCCATGCTAATCTTCTCTGTATCGTTCCAATTTTAGTATATGTGCTGCCGAAGTGAGCACGATTAATACTCTTAAAACCCCCTCATGCATTTGTCTTACCTTTGAGTTTTAGATAATACTCATGCCAAACCCATATGCACTCAATTCATTATTATTTATGGTAGAAATTAATGAATCTTGCATACATTTTAAACTTTCTATCATGAGGCCCACAACTTTAAAAAATGCCGACAAAGGACGATTTCCCCAAAGTTATTGTTGATTTGAGAGAACACAACGAGAAGTTACTGATACTGCACAGGCTCTTCCTTCCTAAATCTATTGCTTACAGAGAGAGATGTGAATTGCTGGACCTGTCATCTGAGAGTCATCTGTTGCGTGATGGTTGGGTGGAGGGGGCGTATGATGGTGTGGCAGCAGAGATAGGATCTGCAAACAGAACTATTTAAAGGCTTTTACATATAGGCCTTCCGCCTATAGTCATCCAACAAGTACTTACTGAGAGCTTGCCATATGGGTGGCCAGAGCCCTTCCAGGAGTATGAATAGAGAGGAGGGAATGGTTCTTCATGAATGGTGAGGACCTAGAAATAAAGGAACTGGCCTCCAAGAGATGAGGGATGAGGAGCTTTAGTTTGCTTCTTGGTTTTGACTTGGGTGATTGACAGAGGTGATACTTCCAGGAGTAGGAAATGCAGAAGAGCAGCTGTGCAGTGGCCATTGAGGGAAACGGTAAGGAATCATCTGGTCTCAGTGGCTGAGTCCTTTCCCCTGTGAGGCCAGGCATGGAGAGAGGTGCATCCACAATGGAGTACAGTTTCCCCAAAATTATGCAGCAAGAACCTAGTAGTTAGAGAAGAAACACTGTGTTCTTTGGTAATGCTAGGAGTGAAGTATGGGAAAGAAAAAGTCTCTCATTGGTTCATCCCTCAGAGTGACAAAACAGAACAGGAGTCAAGGGATGGAGTATGTATTAGTTAGCTATTGCTGCATTAAAAAAAAAAAAACCACCCCAAAACTCAGTGAGTTAAAACATCAACCATTTCTTATTTCTCATGAATTCATGGGTCAGCTGTGCAGTTCCTACTAATCATAACTGGGCATAGCTTATCTTGGCTGGACTTATTCATGTGTCTATGGTTGGCAGGAAGATTGCCTTAGAGCTAGCTGGTCTGGGATGGCTCCCACCAGGATAACTCAGCTCTGCCCTATGCGATCTCTCATCCTCCAGAAGCTTGTTCTCATGGCAATGTGGAATTCCAACACAGAGCAGAAGTGTGCAAGACCAGTTAAGGTCAAGAGTGGACTTAGCACACTGTCATTTCTGCTGCAGAGAAAGCCATAACAGTTAGCAGAGAATGAGGAGGTGGGGGAGAAAATGCTATCTCTTAATGGGAGGAGTTACAAAACCACATTACAAGAGATGTGAATACAGTGAGAGATAGAAAATTAGAGCCATTTTTGGAAACAACCAACCACATAGCAAGCCCCGAGACCAGGAAAGCTGAGGACAGCAGATAGAGCAGAGACAATTTTGCCATTCAGAGTGGACTTGCACAAGATCAAGTGCAGTCATGGGAGCACAGACCAGGTTCATTGAAAGAGAGTGGAACCAAGTGGACACCTGAGTGGAAGTGATGCAATGTGGAGCCAGAGTTGGCATGATTTTAGAGGAAAGTCTGTCTCCTCCTGTCCTCCAAACACCTGCAACATAAGAACACACTGACTCAGTTAAAATGAGACTCATTCGAAGCAAGATAACACTTCAGTGTTGCAAATTTTGAGTCTTTCCTTGAGAGTCAGTTTTGCCAGTACAGAATAAGAGGGTATTTGGCCATTAGAAGCAGAGATTGGGGCTCGGCGCCTATAGCTCAACCGGCTAAGGCGCCAGCCACGTACACCTAAGGTGGCAGGTTTGAATCCCCAGCCCGGACCCGCCAAACAATGACGGCTGCAACCAAAAAATAGCCAGGCGTTGTGGCAGGCACCTGTGGTCCCAGCTACTTGGGAGGCGGAGGCAAGAGACTCGCTTGAGCCCAGGAGTTGGAGGTTGCTGTGAGCTGTAATGCCACGGCACTCTACCCAGGGGGA
>CAUYTI010046746.1:0-43760 GCA_963575145.1 Galago senegalensis
ACCTGGGGTGGGGGAAGGCAGCAGGGAGTGGTCTTGCAGGTTTTACTGGCGGGAAGGCTATCGGTAAACACCTAGGAATGGGGCTTGTACTGGGGCTTGTGCTGCAAACAACAAAATGGAGCTAGTCTGGCTCTCACAGAAATACCTTTGGAAGTGGTAGAAATGTGGAAAACGAGGATCAAACTTGAACTTCACACGTGGCTTTATTGAAAAACAGTCATCTGGGCTCGGCACCTGTGGCTCAAGCAGCTGAGGTGCCAGCCACATACACCTAAGGTGGCGGGTTCGAATCCTCAGCCTGGGCCCCCCAAACAACAATGATGGCTGCAACCAAGAAATGGCCAGGCGTTGGGCGGGTGCCTGTGGTCCCAGCTACTTGGGAGGCTGAGGCAGGAGACTCGCATGAGCCCAGGAGTTGGAGGTTGCTGTGAGCATGAAGCCATGGCACTCTACCCAGGGGGACAGCTTGAGGCTCCATCTCAAAAAACAAAAACAGTCATCTTATCTGAAGTAAATACTGTGTATATGCTGGGGGTTTGGAGTATGCCTGACAATTTCCATTTTGAGATTAGATGTAGATAGGTTAAGGTTACACATTTTGTTCTTTCTTTGAGCCAGTGGTTCTCAGCCTTCCTAATGCCTCCTAACGCCGCAACCCTTTAATACAGTTCCTCATATTGTGGTGACCCCCAACCATAAAATTATTTTCATTGCTTTTTCATAACTGTAATTTTGCTACTGTTAGGAATTGAAATGTAAATATCTGATATGCCGGATATATTTTCATTGTTACAAAGGGGCCGTGACCCACCAGTTGAGAACCTCTGGTTTGAGCAATATGAAAAGGCCTGTTTAGTATGCAATTTTAGGACTTGGCAATCGAGATTAAAACACACAATTTTGTGTGTGTGTGTGTGTGATTAGCTACGGTGTCCATGTAGAGATGACGCCTTCTCTGTAAGTGACGGGAGATGGGTTTTCTTGCTAGTTTGTGTGTTTGCGCTCCGTCTCTGTAACACCCTTTCTCTCTCTCTCTCTGTCTCTCTCACACACACACAATGAACGTCCTCCATCAAACTGTCAAGCAGTTGGAATAGAGGTGAGGAAATTCCTCATGAGTGTTTCATTATAAAGTAACTTCACCCACTGTCTGATAAACAGAGTGATTCAGGATGACATGATAATACAGGTTGCTGTTCTAGGCTGAAATACGATCACCTGTGTTTTTAACCGCATTCCTTTGTAAAAGAAAAAAAGAGAGCCTTTAAAAAAATAAAAAGCTCTCCTTTATTTTAGGCTTTTTTTTTCTTTACGTTTAAGGGGGGGGTGGGGGGGGAGATGTTTAACTCTTTGAACCCCGTGGTCCTACTTCCTAGTGGGCCAAGTGGGTGACTTGAAGCTAAAAAACGCGGCCGCCTGTGTAAGGACAGTAAGTGCGAAACAGGCTAACCACAGGCCAGGTTCAAGGCAGGAAAAGGCACTAAAGAAAATGACTGTAATAAACAACTTCCTCTGTTCTTTGGCAAAAGGAGATGATAGGATAGAGGGGGACCAGGTGGACGGGCACCGGATCAGTGAGATGACAGTGTGAGCCCTGCTGTTGACTAATCACCTTCCCCTCCTGCTCCTTCCTCACACTCTGCCTGCCCAATTCCATGTGCCTGGAGATAAAATCAGCGTGAGGGGAAGGAGATTAGCCAAGGAGCATGGACTGAGCAAAGGCACAAAACGCAGGGAAGCACAGATGAATGGAGAGTTAATTGAGAGCAGATGAGACAAAACTGAGACTCCAGAGGACCATTCAGAGGGTCTTCGGCGACGGCACATCATCTGTCTAGAGAGATTGCCGTTTGCTATTTGAAGTGGGGGCCTCCGGCTAACTCGTGGCAAATACTTGTGTGACGGGTTGGAGAACGCTATTTATTTCTCCTCCCTGAGCTCGGAGGAATGTCGATGAGTTGAATGAGAACCACAGTGGAGGTTCAGTGGGTCAGCCCCCACCTTTGAAGCCGCCTCACAGATGTGTTTCCAAATCCCCGATGGCCACCTTTGTTATCCTGGTCTCCTGTCAAAGCTCATTCGCTCACACATAGAGCAACCGTGATACCTGGTCATGGTCTTCAGGCTTTGTAGCAAACAAGAAGAAAGCAAAATAATAATAAAAGTCATAATAATATCAATAAAACTGGCTCTCACCAGGGTGTCCAAGAAAATCCCGTGAACTTACAAAAACTACAAAAATCTGCACCCCAAAATTGTTTCTTCTGTGAGACATACAACGTGTGGGGTGATTTGAGATTTCTTAAGAGCCCCTCGATAATGTCTGTCGGATTTCAATCGTTGAAACAGTGGTAAAATAAAACATTTCCATAAAAGAGGAAAATGGATATAGGCGATGAAGACTCAGGTGTGCTTATATCTGACATTAGCATGTTTAAGAAGTAAAATTTTTAGGCTCGGCTCCTATAGCTCAAGCAGCTAAGGCGCCAGCCACTTACATCTAAGGTGGTGGGTTCAAATCTAGCCCAGGCCTCCAAACAACAATGACGGCTGCAACCAAAAAAAAATAGCCAGGCGTTGTGGCAGGCGCCTGTGGTCCCAGCTACTTGGGAGGCTGAGGCAGGAGACTTGCTTGAGCCCAGGAGTTGGAGGTTGCTGTGAGCTGTGATGCCACAGCACTCTACCCAGGGGGGATAGCTTGAGGCTCCATCTCAAAAAAAAAAAAAAGCATATTTACTATAAAAAAGCATTCAAGGAATGAATGAATTCAAGAAAAATTAATGAATAAAGAAAAGAAACCCATTCTCCACCCCTCACCAAAACAAATTAACCTGTAAAATTCTAATCCAAGGAAAAAAGTCCCACTTGGCTCGGCACCTGTAGCTCAACCGGCTAAGGCGCCAGCCACGTACACCTAAGGTGGCGGATTCCAATCCCCAGCCCGGGCCTGCCAAACAACATTGACGGCTGCAACCAAAAAAATAGCCAGGCGTTGTGGCGGGCGCCTGTGGTCCCAGCTACTTGGGAGGCGGAGGCAAGAGACTCGCTTGAACCCAGGAGTTGGAGGTTGCTATGAGCTGTAATGCCCTGGCACTCTACCCAGGGGGACAGCTTGAGGCTCTGTCTCAAAAAAAAAAAAAAAAAGAAAGAAATAAAATTTTTATGTTCGGAACCCAGTGTTACAAAGTAAACGTCATGTAGCATGCTGTTGCATTTTGGTGGTAAAATATTTTTAACAGTTAATACAGTTTTGAAAGCTTTTCATCAGGATTTTGGACACGGTGTTTCAGAACTTGAAGGGCAATGGTGTGGAAGTTAAGATGTTGGATTTTAGAGTTAGATACTAGCACAGATTTAAGTCCCAGGGCTACCACTTACTGGCCATGTGACCTTGGGTATTAGTTTATCTACTCTGTTGAAATATGAATAGAACCTTTTCGTTACATTGTTATCATTTGTTAATGAGATAATGAGTGTACATTGCTTTGCCTGGCACACAACATACATATGATTACTTTTAAAGCAGTCAGATACATTGTTGGGAATCAGATTTCCAAGCATGCATTAAATAAAAATCCAACCTTTAAAATCTATCCATAACTCTCCTTGAGAAAAGGCCAACATCTTGAAAAGAATTTTGAAAAGGAGCCCTAAATAATGAAACAAATACAAAGCTCATTGAGGGATTTTTTTACAAATAGTTTTAACATGAAAAATTATAAGTGGAAACAAAAGGAAGACCCCCTAGTTGCCCAAGATCACGGAACATGTCGTTTGTTTGAACACCGTGCGCCCCAAGCAGAGACTGCGTCCCCCTGCATCAGAGGGAGGCTGGCAGGTTCCAGCTCCCGTCTGTGGTTTTCCAACTTCAGAAGCTGTAAATTTTATGACTCTGCACCCTGTAGTTAAAGGCGCTGAGTGTGGTGTCTGCAGTCAGGTGGTTCCTGCGTTACAGGTAGACAGTGAGCAGTTCTACTGAGGACCTGGAAGCATTTAAGGGGTTTGCTTGCCAGCTGTAAATTAGAGACTCAATGCCAGTTGGCTGGAAAATTCTCTGGATTAAGTCCAGTTGTGTAGACTGAATCACTGGCGGGCTTTCCAAATGTGTGCATTTCACAGCTTGGCTATCCACTCTGGGTGACATGCCGCGTGGGGTGGTTCAGTAAGGGCGTTACTGTGATGACACACCATCCCAGGAGGGATGTGGTGGCCCTGTGACCTGGAGGGTATGTCTGTTCTCCACTAGTGCTGAGAAAAGCTACGCTTGACAGGGGGACTGAAAATGTTTTAAGATAAATGTGAATGATGGGAATTATCATTTTCTAATCACATGGGGCCTGGGATGGACTCCCTGGCATTTGTAGAGCAAGTCAGACTCTTAGCTGTGCAGTCCGACATTCGTCTCTCCACGGTTTCCTGCTTCCCATCGTCACTGGGGAGGCGGGCTGTGGTCGAGATGAAGCTGTGCCCTCAGAGGTGACCAGCCTTCCCCACTGAGGGTATAGTACTCGTTCACGTAGAGAGGGAGATGTCATTGTTAGCTCATAGGGTCATCTGGAATTCAAAAATTTAAAGTTTAAATCATGACCTAAAACTGATCCAGGTGAAAAAAGGCGGACCTTACTTTGGGTGGGGCTGGCTTCTTGGGCAGGGGACCTGCCAAGTAGTTCAAGTCTTCAAACACACAGCCAGCTACTATGCCAAGTCTTGAACTACTTGACAGGTCCCCTGTTTGATAGAATGCCCTTCTGTCACCATCTCAAAATTGATAATATTTTTAAACATAGGGCCTTGAATTTTCCTTTTGAACTGGGCCTTACAAATGATGCACTAGTTCTTGGGGGGAGGTGGAATTGATTTCTTTAACAAAATTCAGTTCTTTTGTAAACAGCCGTGAAAGAGAAGCTTACAGAGATTCTCTTAGGCAGGTGGACAGTCTGTCTCCAAAGGATTAACTATTTGCAGTCATCCACCCGTCAGATAAGACGGCGACGATGTACTCTTCATTCTTGGCCACTGTTCTCAACACAGGATAAAATAAAATACAAAGGCAGAGGATATCTTAGTCATCGCTGAAAAGCAAATACTATAATTGGCACAGTCATCTTTTATGTATTTAGTCTTGGTGCCTATTTGTTTAAGTTTTTACTTCCTTTGAGAGGCCTTTATGAGCTGATGTTAAAATAAATTCTTACATCAGCTTTCTGTCGGCTTATACAAATACGGTCTTTTCAGCCTATGTGATCACACACGGAACCTGCATGTGGGCTTATAGCTACATTGACATTAAAGACAAGTCCTGAGTCATTTATTTTGTAAAGTTGAGAGGCCTTTATTCCCTGCTACGTTCACTGAATTCATTAATACAGTCAACAAATGAAATATAAACAATGTGTACTATACGCTACTGGCTATAAAACCGTAATGGTAACAAACACGCAAGCAGCTACTATGTACGAGATAACAATTGAAAGCTGCCTGTTCCCATGAACATTTGCGGTAAATCGTGCGAGGGATTTCTCTTCTCACTTGGGCCAGATACGTACATTTCTCCTGACCTTGACAATATGAAATGGATGAGTTGCTGTGCTCTTCATGAACTCTTCTGATCAGCGCTGTCCTCGCTCTTAGCTCAAGATTTGTACTTTGCTGAAGATCTTTTCATATCTTCAGTTCAATTATAGGGAAGGGGAAGTGGGGAGCACAGTGACGGGTTTATCCCTTTCTGGAGGTGAGCGTCAGGGAGGGGAATAGAAATCTTCAGGAAAAGAACTCTAGTTCTTTTTTGGTGTTTTGTGGCTTCTTGGCTGAGATTATCACCTGGATATGTTATTAATTAAGTAATAGCTACAAAATTTCTTCAGGTGGCCATGTAATCCCCTCTGCCCCACCCCTATCACAAAAGCATTTGCTTTCCCTTGACAGTTCCTAGAGCACATGCTTTTAACTTAAGTAACTGTCACCGTCTTATTTTTCTATGTGTGTGTGTCTCGTTTTCTGCGCTGGAGAGGTGTGACTTCTCTCCTTCCCTAGAATGCTTTTCTTAGTACCTTGATAATGGAGGTCACCAAAGAGATGATGGTGGCTTAGAGATGCTAAGATCCAGGCGCTACTGACAGGAAAGACGTTACAACACCATTCCTGATTGATCAAAGTGAGTGTGAGAGGAGGCCAGCCTGGCCCCAAGGCGTTATTTTGGCCTGAACAATTAGAAGGAGTGGTCCCCATGAGATGGAGAAAACTGAAGAATGAACGGTGGACAGGGAAGAAAATGACAAGTTCAGTGTTGGACAGTGATATACCTTTTAAATATTCAAAGAGGGATACTAATTAGGTGGTTGAACATGCGAAAGTGGAGATCAGAGGTTGGGTTTGACCTCTGGCTATGCTTCCAGGATGGTAGCCGTCAGCCATACACAGTTATTTCAAATTCAAATTCAAGTTCAAATTCAAATTAAAAGTGCTGTTCTGCCTTCCCATTTTTTTTTTTATTAAATCATAGCTGTGTACATTAATGCATGGGGTATAGTATGGTGTTTTCATATACAATTTGAAATATTTTCATCAAACTGGTTAAAATAGCCTTCATGTCATTTTCTTAGTTATTGTGTTAAGACGTTTATATTCTACATTTAGAAAGATTCACTGGTACCCTCGTAAGTGCTCATAGCCGCATGTGGGGCAGCCACAGCAGTGAAGGGGAGACAGGGGAGATGGGATGGGTGCATTGGGGGGGGCATAGACTTAGGTGGGAGCTGGGACAGGGCGCCCTGAGTAGCAGGGGGGAGGAAAGGAGAACACGGACACAGATCCGGAAACGACTTTGACAGTGGAGGTTGTGTTATTTTCGTGTTGGTAGCACTGATAATTTTTTATAGTTGGCTTGAGTGGAGGTCTGGGGAAACTTGACATCTTAGTTGTTTTTGTTTAACAGTGATGACACTTTTATCGCCATAGTCTTTTTCTTAAACCCATTCCCCCCACCCCCAAACACATCCTTCTGTTCACAGCAACATTTGTAAATGGTTTGCAGTGAAACCACACACCACATATGGCTGAGGCTCTAGAGTCACCTGTTGAAGCTGTGTTAAACCACTCTGCCGTCATGAGAACATAAGTCTTAGAAGCTCAAAAGGCAAGAATTGATATTCCATTGGGTGTTCTTTGCATTTTCTTTGGGGATCTGTTTCCCCCGTGGCAGGAGAAATTAGGAGCTAGTTTGAGTGGAAGGACTAGGGTGGTGCTAGGATATGGAAATAATAGTAACTTCCATTCTCTGTAGCTCTTACACTTAAATTTGCCTCAGTTCCAGGTATGTGTAGTGTGACCCTCTGTGTTATAATATCACCCTGCCTGTGGGCCTTAGCTCACCATACCTCTCATGGTGCACCCACTGAATGCATATTGCATTGCCATACGTGTAATAAGTTCCAACACATTATTGCTTTCCATATCAGGTTTTTGCATTTTTGTTTCATTAAAAAAAATCGCAGCCCAGCTGTGCATGGGTGGCACACACCTGTAATCCTAGCACTCTGGGAGGCCAAGGCAAGCGTATTGCCTGAGTGTAGGAGTTTAAGACCTGCCTGAGCAGGAGTAAGACTCCATCTTTTAAAATAGCCAGACATTGTGGCAGGTGCTTGTGGTCCTCCCAACTTGGAGGGCTGAGGCAAGAAGATCACACGAGGCCAAGAGTTTGAGGTTGCTGTGAGTTATGATATTACCGTACTCTACAGAGAGTGATAAAGTGAGACTCTGTCTCAAAAATTAAAAAAAAAAAAAAAGCAACCCAAAAGTGTTACATTTGCAATAGTGCTTTAATGGAAGGAGCAATTGAGTTGTCAGCCAATATCAGGATGATCTAATGTGTGTATAACTTCTCTTGCAATTCTAGTTTGTTCATGAAGAAGACTCTGTTTCTGTATTTATTACTGTCACCTAAGAACATTAACAGTCACACCTACACTGCAGAAATGCCAAATAAGGAAAGCACAGCATTGATTCAAAATATGTGGCACGTTATGGAGAACTGAATGCATGACCCCAAGGACAGACAGCCATGGGGCTGAGCTGATCAAACTAGGGGAAGCAGACTAGAAAGAGCCTCCAAAGCAGAAGACTCCTGGGACTTTGATTTTAAAAATATTTTTATTGAATGGGGTTAACCTGTTGTGTTTTGTATTAATTGTATTTTGGATGGCGGTGACTTGAACACAGAACTATCTATGGACATGTCAGTTGTTTCTGGGAGGCACTGAGATTTGTTTTGCTGCACTGTGAAGTACTGTCCATACCAGGGAATCTGAAAAGTTAGCCATTCCTGGTGACATTTCAGCCGATAGCAAAGTGGGGACCACGTTGTAACATCCTGAAGTGTGGTCTGGTGTAATGGAAGCCTCTGAAGAGCTTCCAGCCACCAACTTTAATTGAGGTGAGATCTTACCACACGGAGATAGAGCCAGGGGTTCCTATTTTTAACAAAGGGCAGTCGTCTTTGCCTACTGGGCATGACTGCCCAGTTCTGGTGGCAAAGAATGTTTCCACAAGACTCATGGGTGGGAGAGAACCAGTTATTTATACTCATGCTTTGAGCTTGAGAGAGGAAAAGAAAGAAGAGTCGTTAAGTACAGAAGGCACCAAGGAAGGAGGGAAATAAAATGCTTTCACATCAAAAACAAGATGATAGGCCACATGGCTCGGGCACATTTTTGCTGGAGGCCTTATTTAAGCTCATTCCCTAGTCACATACATGATTTTGCACAAGTCCTCACTCAGTTTTTTTTTTTTAATGAAAAAAGAGGCAGCTATATCATAGAGTTATTAGAAGAATACTTGAGACGTTCATAAAAAAAGCCCAGCAGGGTACCAGAGAAGTGCCTGACAAATGGTGGATCTTTTAGTGTCAGGCTTCCCAGGAGCCAATTTATCCTGAGTCCTGCCCTTTTCTGAGGTCAATTCCAATTGGTCCATTCCAATACGTGTATTACGTCTCCCTGATTCTGGTCGTATTTCTCTTTTACTTACCTGCTCATCCTCGGGCACAGTTGACCAACATCCTGAGCAAATCCTCTTTGGAAATTCTACTGGAAGCCCATTTGGATTCTAGACTTGATGAAAGGCAACTCTAAGTGTGGTATTCTGTGGTTTCTGGGGGTGCCCCTCACATTCCCAAGTTCTTTTGCCGCCGCCGCCGCCACAGTAGAGAGCTTGTAAGTTGTGACTCAGGGTAGATCAGAAAAATGTATACGTGGAAATTTCTCAGCTATCACCTGTGGGACACCACAGCGTGTGCAGGATGCTAGGTTTTCAGGTGTAAGTCAGGGTTGAGACCTAACCATATAACCTTCCTTCCTTCACCATAACACACACATACAGGAATGTGCGTGTGTTGTGGGCTTAGGACAAATGTCTTCAGTTCTTTAGCATCTGTCTAAACCATAGTTTTGATAATCTGAAGGTATATATTTTAAAGTGTCATGGGAAAACATTCTTTATTATTTATTTAAGTAAGGACTTTTTTTCTTCCTCTCAACCCAGCTTTTCCTGACTCTGGGAAGAACCAGGAAGAGAAGGCCTATTTTTTTTTTTTTAATGGGAAAACTTTAAATCAACATAAAACACATTTTGGGAACAATGATATAAAGCAACTCTAAGGTCTAAATGCCATGCAAATATCTTTAAAATGTTCGGCAAGATTTCTGGAACTCCAGGGTCTAACCTGTATTCTCATGTCTTATTTTTATTTTGTACTGTCCAGATTCTGATGCAAGGCAAAAATCCAGGGATAGCGTGGAAATACGCACTTCCCAAGGCCACGAACGGAACTCAGCCAGCCACAAAAAGACAGCTCCACGCCTGGAGTCTGGTGCAGTCAGCTTGCTCCGTCTCCTGTGGAGGAGGTAGTCGTGTTCCAAATCTGTCTCTTCTTAAAGCGGCTTCAGCGGGTTCTTTCACTTCAAGTCTCTTTAACACTGTATGGTTTAAATAAGCCACCCAAGAACTGTCTTTAATGAGAACCGTCTCCGTAAAAAGCAAATATTATTATACCATTTCAGGATTTTTCTAGGCAGAGGGGAACCGATTTTCACAAAGCTCCAATCAACCAAGGCTTAAAAGTTACACATCTGAAACTTATGGGAAAAACATATTTTTTAAAAAGTGTGTTTATGGCTGGGTGCGGTGGCTCACGCTTATAATACCGGCACTCTGGGAGGCTGAGGCAGGTAGATTCCATGAACTCAGGAGTTCAAGACCAGCCTGAACAAGAGTGAGACCCCCCACCATCTGTAAAAATAGTCAGGTGTCGTGGTGGGGGCATGTAGTCCCAGTTACTTGGGAGGCTGAGGCAAGAGGATCACTTGAGGTCAAGAGTTTGAGGTAGCTGTGACACCACAACACCCGACCAAGGGTGACAAAATGAGACTCAGTCTCAACAACAACAAAAAAGATAAATAAAATAAAGTGTGTTTAGAAGCATAAGCACATATGTATATTTAAATTTCCAGCTTATAGTTCAGCGTCCCCCAATCCTGACTTTTCTGTTGCTGTAAACCTCCCACTGGGACCTACGGAAGGTGAGGCCACGACAGGTGATCAGACATACAGGGCACACTGAGGACAGCTGTGTGAAACCTGGGTGTCCCCTCAGATGTGAGGTCAGCAGGGTCGCTCTCAGAGAAACAGGTGGCATCTGAGCAGTAACCCTTGCAAGGAAGGGACGACAGCAGCATCCATTCAACAAGAAGAAATCATATTTGGATGCCAAAATGTCACGTATTTGGGGGTCAGTCGATGGTTGTCACACTCGCCCCTTTGGGAGGAAGGATAAAAACCCATAAATAGGTTCCTGAAACCAAAGCATGAAGGTGGGTCACTCATCTCTTATTATTCAGAGCACCTGGTGACAGTGGGGCTTCCTATGGGGACCACCCTGCCGTGCGAAATAAGGCGTCTGGGAATCAAGAGCCGAGCAAAAATACAGAAAGTGGACAGAGGCTCACGCCTGTCTGGAGGGCTTATCTTCAGGCTTCCAGGCTAATTGACCAAATACGAAGAAATACTTTTTCAACATTAATGAAACATAATTAAAAGATAATACATTTTTACTAATAAAGACCTTAAAAGCACTATCTGTAAAAAAGAAAAGAGAGGAATTTACCGCAATTTTTAAATCAGCAATAGCCCGTGTTAATATTAACACTTTGCTCTGTAGTGCTGTATTTTTTCCCTGTGTACATAAACATATGTTTGACAGACTGGGACATTACTACAGTGTCATTTTTAATTTCTTTCTTTTTTCTTTTCGAGATAGAGACTCACTCTGTGCCCTGAGTAGAGTGCTGTGGCATCATAGCTCACAGCAACCTCAAACTCTTGGGCTTAAGCCATCCTCCTGTCTCAGCTTTCTAAGTAGCTGGGACTACAGGTGCCCGCCACGACATCTGGCTGGTTTCTCTATTTTTAGTAGAGAAGGGGTCTCGCTCTTGCTCAGGCTGATCTCCTGAGCTCAAGCAATCCATCTGCCTCAGCCTCCCAGAGTGTTTTAATTTTAACTTTTTTTTTTACTGAACAGACATGCCACAGATATATCTCTGCACTCTGCCTTATTTCCCTTATTCTTAGATTGGAGTTTTTTAATAGCAAATGTTATTTAAGAACATTTCCAGGATGTTTCTGCAATTCCAGGGAAAGCACAGTGTCTTGGGAAGGAGAAAAACTGGATTCATTTCCATTTACAAGAAATAAATTCAGCCAAGAGGAGGATGCAGAAGTATGCTGTGAAATTACCCATCTTGCCTTGACTTGCCTTGCCTTGAGCAACTTCTTCATGGGCCTTACAGACCATGCTGTGTCCAGGGAATAAGAAAAGAAGAGTCCATAGGAATAAATTCTACTGAACTTAACTGTTAACTTTTGGGAATTTCAATGTGGTTTTGCTAAATGCATCCTGAAACAAGTCCAGGATTTAGTAGAGATCGGGGTCTTGCTCTGGCTCAGGCTGGTCTCAAACTCCTGAGCTCAAGCAATCCACCTGCCTCAGCCTTGCTTCATTCAACCCAAGGAGCTGGACTGGCCACTAATCGTTACAACAAGAGGGGCTTTTGGTCATTTATTAGATTTCATTTTAAGAAAGTGTTATCATGTACATAAACACAAACACAATTTAAAGGAGAGGCAGCATTCCTGCTTGTGGAGGTGAAAAATACAATTATTTACAAAAGAATTTATGCCTCTGACAAGGAGGCCTGAAGTGAATTTTGAAATGAAACGAAGCAGAGTCCTGGCAGGTAGACGTAAATACTTATTTTGTAAGTTCACCTTTTTGCTTGTGTGTGCATCATAACTTTTATGGGTTTTCAGGGTTCCCATTCAGAATTTATCAATAGTTTTCCTTTGAAGAACATTATCTATTTGATGTCTGTAAATAACTAAAAGCTTACTGGGATATTTCCCCCTGTAATCATTCTGTTTGCAAAAGGTTTTATTTATCATTTTTTTGATTCTAGAGTCCCCGTCAGTTTCGAAAACTAAGAATCTCCACATTAAAATTAATAAAATGTGAGATCAAGTATCTTGGAGGGGGGAATGGGATTCAAATGAGTTGCAGATTGTATCCAAAAAGAGGTATTTTCACAAAGCATTTGGATTTTGTTTCTTAAAATACCCTAATGTAGATAAATCGGAAGCTAATCTTGGAAGCCAAATTGAAATAGTTACCTGTAGTTTTCACTTTGTAACTTCTGCTGTCTTATCAGGTTACATAAGTGTAAAGGCCATTTGCTTACGAGATCAAAATACTCAAGTCAATTCCTCGTTCTGCAATGCAAGAACCAAGCCAGCCACGGAACCCAAAATATGCAATGCTTTCTCCTGCCCAGCCTAGTAAGTCATCTGGAAATGTGATTCTGTTTATGTTTGCACTTGTATGCCTTTATTGTTGTTAGGAGATAATGACAGCCCACTTTATTTTTTTTTACTTTATTATTTATTTATTTTTAATTATTTTTATTAAATCATAACTTTGTATATTGATGCATTTATGGGGCTCAGGATACAATTTCAATAAACAATGTGAAATGTTTACATTGAACTAAGTAACACATCCATCACAATTATACTCATTTCTTAATAGTTTTGAAATGTACCATTGCGTCATGCACATTAGGTGAGGTCCCCCCACAAATACCCTCCCTCCTTCCATATCTCCCCTCCCCCCTTCCCTCCTACTTTCTGGACATATTACGTTTTGCCATTCCTATGAGTGTGTAGGTGGTTATATATTGATTTCATAGTAGTATTGCATACATTGGATACTTTTTTTTCCATTCTTGAGATACTTTACTAAGAAGATATGTTCCAGCTCCATCCAGGTAAACATAAAAGATGTGAAGTCTCCATCTTTTTGATGGCTGCATAGTATTCCATGGTGTACATATACCACAATTTGTTTACTCATTCATGAGTCGATGGGTACTTGGACAGCTCACTTTTAGTATTTCTAACTGAAAGAGATGCAAACCTTCAGATTCAATGCCTGAAAAAAAAAATAACAAGAAGATCGTTGAGCTTGAAATATGATTTGAAAAACAAAAATTTGCTTTAAACACTCATTCGACTTTGGCTATACTAACCTGACCTTGGGCTAGGAAGGTGTCTTTCTTTAAAAGACATGTTGCATCAAGATTCCTCTTCTCTGAGCTGAATCAAACAGATATATTTAAACAGCCCAGAATCCTATGGTAGTTAAGTTTGCATGTGGTTGTGTGCCTAACTTTTGTATAAGTCATCCAAGAACTTACAGATCATAATATTATACAGACCATGAAACCCCAAATGCAAATTACACAGTAGCAAAAAAACGCAAGAGATACAGGCCCTGTGGAGGCTCCATCTGACCATGGTGCCCAATGGGGGAGCTTTTCCCCACATGATTATTCCAACACTAATTTTCAGTAATCTTCCCAGCCAAGTGGAGCTTCTTTTTAGGCGATTTATCTTCTGTCAAATATATTTATCCAGAGTATACAGGGTTTCTTCTAAAGCAGGGTTGTGTTCACCAATGTTTTAGAACCTCTTAATAAGCACTGTTTGGTTTGTGGGGATCTGATCATATTATACCCTCTTTTTATATAGATACATACGTGTTTTTTTTTCTTTAAATAAACAGTGGATCTGTCGTTATCATTTGGGGTTTCAGCTCTCCACGATCTAATGCCCATTTGTCAACCTAGTTTTTCTCTCAGGCTCTGAAACCAGACATATCATAGATGTAGGAAGGGAAAGAAATCTGGGGGCAGGGGGGACTTCCATGGAAGTTCCTCTTTTGTTGAGAAAGTGGCTCCACGGTGATGATCAGTGTTGCCGACCCTTGTGGTGTAATCTCTTTTTCTTGTGGTGGTGCTAGTGTGTTCACACACACGGGGGAGTCAGTATAGTCAAGGGCCAAGTTGATATTTTGAGCCTTCGTCCTGCCATTCATTGTTCCAGCCATTCACGTTCACCTCTATGACAGGGGAGGGCACCAAGGTCCTCAGCTCTCTCCTGACTCCATGCTACCATGCTGTTCTGTGCAGCAGCAGACTTACTGGCTATTTGTGAGCAGACTAGCCCCTTGCAATGGTCCTGCAGAGCAGGGGGTGGTGACAGGGGCAGGATATTCTGCCCCCTTCCTTTTTTCTCCCACCCTATCATTATTTCCTCAGTATTTTTGGCTGGAATAATGGAGCCTTTCAAAAATTTTTCCCCAGAGAGATACTAGAAAGGTTTAAAGACTCTTAGAGACACAAGGACAAAGGCATTTTATCTGGGATCAATCTATTACTTTCTCATGTGACAACCATGTTCTAAGCCCTTAACTGTATAGCAGGTCCTGAGCTGAGATCTGGGGCAGGAAGAGGAATCGCATGTGGTCCCTGCTGTCAGTGAACCCACAACCCAGTGGAAGAGCTGCACGTGGGCTGAATGACCCGTGCAGATCTTAAAATGGCATGTGTTTCTTCCCATGCACAGGCAGGAAAATATTTTTCCCTAGATCCATGTGGTGGTTAAATGCAATTCTTTATATCTGGGCCACATTTATGTGGGTCTCAACATCTGTCAAAGAATGAGTACAAATCGTCCTTGCTGGTTCTAAAATTGACCTAAGGCTTTCATCAGGTGGTTAATCTTTCACAGTAACTGCTTTGAAAGCGATGATACCAAGCCTCAGCTTCATTGGAAGTCATTTTGTTTTTCCCTCCCAAGTTGGATGCCGGGCGAATGGAGCGTGTGCAGCAAGTCCTGCGCCGGGGGCCAGCAGAGCCGGAAGATCCAGTGTGTGCAAAAGAGACCCTTCCAGAAGGAGGAAGCGGTGGTGCATTCCCTCTGCCCAGTGAGCACGCCCACTCAGGTTCAAGGTTGCAACAGCCACCCCTGCCCTCCAGAATGGAGCCTCGGGCCCTGGTCTCAGGTAACTGGGAGAGACTTAATTCCACCTGTCTCATTCCCCATGAAAGGTGTGGGTGGTGGACTCGCAGGTGTCCTCTGTGCCCTGAGAGGCTCTCACCTGAGTTAATGTGGTTGTGCCCAGGAATCTGCATTGCACCTAATGTTTTTAGTGATTCTTATGAAACCTGAAGTTTGGGAACTCCTGTTCCAGAGCTCAGCACCCTCCTTACAAGGTCCAGAAATCGGAGTGTGGGGCTGGTTAGGTTACACTAGTGAGCCCAGCTAGAGCGGGTTGGCATAGAGACCCGGCAACTGAATTCTCCAGAGCAAGTGGTAAATAGAAAGACTGAAGCATAGAGACTGGACCTTCACCTCTTTCCTGTTGAAGGGAGAGAATACAGGCAGAGAGGAGTTGGGCATTAATCTGGGAATGTCTCAGTGAAAATCATGAAATTTTAAAGTTGGAAGAGGGACAGAACTACCTTTCCTTCTCAGCTTGCTTTCAGAACTTCCTTTAAAGCAAAGGTTGTCCATTGGGGGAGGTGTTTGCCTTCTGGGGATAGTTTTGATTGTCACAGAGATGGGCGCTCCTGGCCTTTAGTAGATAAGAGGTGAATGTCCTTCACAACATGGGAAGGTTCCCACACCAGAGAATTATTTGATCTAGAAGGTGCTAAAGGTGAAAAACTGCCCCCCAGCAGCATCCCCTGGCCAATGGTAGCCCCAGGGATGGCTAACAAATATAGGAAAAAAATGGCAGGAGTTTCATCACTGGAACTATAAAGCCCCGTGGCAGCCACTGCTCTCATTTCTGCCATGCTTTCCCGTACAGTATTTTATATCCTACAGAGTATTAGTAGTACGTTGCTGAACTGAAAGAGAAACTAAGTCCTTAGGAAAGGTCAGAATGAGCTTTTGTTGTGTTAAGATTAGGGCTGTCTCCTGTTAAGGAAATCAGAGGCTAGGAGGTAGATAGAATGGATCTGGGCTTGCTTAGGCGACTTTCAAATGAGAGGACGTATTCATTGATAGCAGAAGGTAAATCTAAGTAGTCTAGGATGGTGAGTCTGGTTGCTTCCTTTGCAATTAGGGATTTGAAGATTTGTTTGACCCACAATGTGTGGTGGGTGTGGATAAAGGTGAAGGATTAGGAGTGGGAAATGGGCCTCATGAGAAGGGCTGTAGGTCATGGTGTCTGTCCTAAATTTCCCATGAAACTATTTAAGTATTTTCTTTTTTACTAAAACCGAATGTGTCCTTTTGAGAACTCATTCATGGCCTAGGAGCGGTGGCTCACCCTTGTAATCCTAGCACTCTGGGAGGCCCAGGTGGGAGGATTGCTTGAGCTCAGAGGTTCAACACCAGCCTGGGCAAGACTGAGACCCTGTCTCTACTAAAAATAGAAAAATTAGCCAGGTGTTCTGAGAGATACCTGTACTCTCAGCTACTCAGGAGGTTGAGGCAAGAGGATCACTTGAGCCCAAGAGTTGGAGGTTGCTGTGAGCTATGATGCAACTGCACTCTACCCAGAGCAAAAGGGTGAGACACTGTCCCAAAAAGGAAAAAAAAAAAGAAATAAAGAAAAGAATGAGTAACATGAAAAGAGTCCTTTGGAACTTGGTATTGTAACTTGTTCTTCCATTAGCAACCATGTGTCCAAAGACCCTTTGGGAATCAAGTTTAAAGTTGTACCATTGTGAAAAAAATATTGTAGTGCATAGGAATTAACCATGTAGAAACTTTGTAAGTGAGTGATTAAGGCTACATTCATGTCCATGGTCTGGTAGCAGATAAACACGTGTGCTCACCCCCGCTACTTACCAGCTATGTGACTGATCTTGCTCAAGGTCACTCTCAGTTGCACCTTTTATAAAAAGGATAACAGCAATTATCTTGTGCTTGTTAGAAAGCTGTGTGGTATAGGCTGGTACCCAGGCTAAAATGTGTCCCCATGTGGAAGGCTGTGTTCTCTGCTGCCATGGTTTGCTAATTCATATCATTGCCTCTCTCTGTTCCCATCTCAAGAATGAGAACTCTCAAGGCTCCTCTGAACAGGCCTGGAAAGTGCCCCAGCTGGTTGCCTAGTGCCAAGGAGCCCAGGCACGAGGGGCCACATTGCATAAGGTCCTTCAATGGCAGGTACCATTGATACCTCCCTCTAGGTCAAACCCCAGCCTGAAGCCCAGATCTTTTAAGTGATCTTGGCAAACTTAAGTATTTCTCTGAAAGTGAGATGGCATCCTGCCTTCGGTTTCTCAGAGAGAGAGAGAGAGTGAGTTGCCAGCCTGAAGATTTGTATTGATTCAAACTTATTCCCAACGCTTGAGCACTCTCCCCAGTAGTATCCTGTGCAGCCCACAGTAGCAGGTGCTGGGGCTCAGAACTAAATCCCCACCGAGCCTGTTAATTGCTTTGTGCTTCTATGAATTCTATACATACAGATTTCTGCTGCTATTCTCCTTGTTGGAGACCATAGAAATCCTCTTTAGCTAGTTGCTTGTGTCCACTCTGCTCTGTGCCAGAGAGAAACACAGTCTCACCAGTGAGCAGACCACGTTCCATGGTGGTGACAATCTGGAAACGTACCCAAGCCTCATCATGAACATGTCACAGCAGCCGCTGGACAGTCAGGAGGTGAAGGCTAATCATGGCAACATGATAATCGTTCCCGAGCCTTGGGCGGGTGGGGGGGGGGATTTCTCATGCTGCAAGGGACTTTACTGGGAATTTTTTTCAAATGTTTAAACATCGATTTGCAAACACTGTATGGATGTGTCCTCAGTATTCACGGCCAAGAAAATCATCTAAAGCCCACGTGCAAATGACCTTGAGCTCTATTTCTGCAGTGCTCCAAGACCTGTGGACGAGGAGTGAGGAAGCGAGGCCTGTCCTGCAAAAACTCTGCTGCAGAGACTCTGCCCGAGAGCCTGTGTGCCGGCCTCCCCAGACCCGAGACACAGGAGGGGTGTGTGCTGGGACGGTGCCCCAAAAACAACCGGCTGCAGTGGGTCACCTCTTCCTGGAGCGAGGTTGGTGCTTAGATGTGGCTGCATTGCTGGAGGGTTTTGTTTGTTTTTTAAATGCTCAGGTCACCTATTAGCATTCAGACTCCTAAAGCTGCCACACACAGATCACATCTATACAAAGTGCCCATTGTTGGATGAAGAAATGAGGAGGTGAGAATCACTAAACATTGATAATGCACAGGTCACACAACTTCATAAAGCATAGGGAGTCCGGCAGGGGAAGTCTGTATGTCTGTGGGAAACCTCAACGTTCACCCCAGCCAGACTTTAGGAAAAATGGATGAGCAGGAGTCGGGGAGAGGGTGTACTTTACATGACAGAAGATCCTGCCCTCAGCGAGGATGGGACTCGGGTGGAGGGAGCCCAGACCATGAGGGCCTTGGGTGGTAAGTTAGAGATAGAGCCTATGAAATCCATTGACATTTTAAAGAAATAGAACATCCTGTTTTTATTTAGAGATAGGGGAACTGATGGGCAAAAGCTTAGAAGCAGGGAAGGCCCTGAGGTGTGGATATTACAGTAATGAAGACAGAGAGGAAAGGGTTTCGGGGAGGGAGGAGATACTGAGTTCCCACAGACGACACTGGATACCTTCAGACGTCCCTGGGGGTAGAGAGGAGATACTGAGTTCCCACAGATGACTCAGACGTCCCTGGGGGTAGAGAGAAGGAGGGTGTGGAGATGCTGCTGAGATTTCTGGATTGGGAAACCAGGTGGACTTCACAGACCTAGAAAACATAAGAACAGCAGTTAAGCCCCCAGGGTACAGTGGTGCTGAGGGAGGTCTCTAAGGTATTTACAGACTGGTAAGGCGACAGATGCCAGCGCTGAGGAAGCAAAGGAGTCAGTAGCTCCATTTCAGGCCCGCCCCTTTGTTCTAGGTGACAAGCGTGTGCTGATAAGCAGGTGCATGTCAGCCTGGGGACAGTACCGCAGTTTGTCCATCACTCTTCTTCACGCCTGTTTTAAGAGACAGTATAACCTGATGGGGAATCAAACTAACTCTTCAGTACAGGGGGGACTTTGCCCTAGCCAGTGACAGCTCACCCGTGGTTTCCTCACTGTCACAATGAGTTAACAAGTGCACCTACCCCACAGAATAGTGAGTGGGAAGCTCAGCGGCCTCCTGTGTTGTGTATATTTACACACTGATCCCAGCTGACTGGTTTATTCACTTTACCAAGGCCCCGTATGGTACCCCATAATACTGTTTAAACCTTTTTGTTTGGGGGGGGAAGGAGGAGACAGCATTTCATTCTGTCATCCAGAATAGAGTGCATGGTATCAGCCTAGTTCATAGCAACCTCAAATGCCTGAGTCCAAGTGATCCTCCTGCCTTAGCTCCCAAGGAGCTGGGACTATAGGACTGTTCTATTTTAGAGATGGGGGTCTCACTCTTGCTCAGGCTGGTCTCATACTCCTGAGCTCAGGTGATCCACCCGCCTTGGCCTCCCAGACTGCTAGGATTATAGGTGTGAGCCACGGCGCCCGGCTCTGTCTAAAACTGTTCTAAGAACACGGTCTTATTCCTTCTTCCCCCTCCCTCCTCTTCCTCAGCCAAGGGTAAACATCAGGGGATATTACCTCCTGTACAGTGGTTCTTCCACTCTGCTGTCTCTTCAGCTTTTTCTCCGGGCCCTCCCTCCATGGTTCATATTCCCACCTCTCCAGAGAGGCCTCAGGTCCACCTGGACCCACCGCTGTCTAACCCCAAACCTAGGGATCCCAATGGCCCCTTGATCTCATCTGTCAGCCATACTTTCTTTTCTGGTGCTAATGAGCTCTGTGACTTTGGGAAAGTCATCCTAATTCTCTGAGCTTTGGTTGCCTTACCTGGAGTTCCTCGGGTGTGCCATTGACCTCCTGTTATCCCATCCCTCTAACTTCACATGTGTGGTGCCCTCTGTGTCAAAACGAGCCCTGCCCGCTTACCGTGTCCCTTCTTGGCCCCAGTGTTCTGTGACCTGTGGCTTGGGTGTGCGGAAGAGGGAGATGAAGTGCAGCGAGAAGGCCTTCCAGGGAAAGCTGATCACGTTTCCGGAGCGAAGATGCCGCAACATTAAGAAACCAAACCTGGCCTTGGAAGAAACCTGTAACCAACGGGCTTGTCCAGCTGGCCCAGTGTACAACACGGCCGGGGGATGGTATTCAGCACCATGGCAACAGGTAGGCTCCTCCCTTCAGAAAAGGAGGCATTGCACACCTGGGTGCTTTGCGTCCACCAATGGCTGTCCAGAATGAAGGACTAAGGGGTCAAAGCCTAAAGGCAGCATGTCCTATGGGCCAGTTACAGGTCTATAGACCTCATCTGGGACACCTAGAAAATTAGTATCTGCCCGAGTTGCTTTGTTTCTCTGAATGGGATACTATAAAACACTTAGCCCCAGGCCTGTCACGTCCTGCTAAGGTTGGTGCTGTTACTACTAACGTCATCCCTGTGGGCTTCTGTTCAGAAATGCTGCTCACAGGCTGTACTCTGGGTTCTTATGTTTCTGAATAATAATAGCAAGTATTTTTCAAGCCCCTACCAGGCCCTAGGCTAAGTGCCTTACTTTCATTCTTAAGAAATGCAGCTCAAGACATCAGCTTTGAAGCGCATCAGAGGACCCTTGTAAAAAAGACTTGGAGGAAGCTCTGGTCATCCCAGCTTGGTTCTTAGGGGCTAGGCTTGGAGTGTGATGCAAGGTCTGAAAGAACAAGATGTCCTCAGGAGTCCAGAGCTGTGCCATGGCCCTTCCTATCTTGTACTTTATAGAAAATGTGGTTTGATGACCACCATTCAGCTCTGTTTTCTGCCCCCTCTTATTTTTCCTTCCTAAAGAGCAGGCCCCATACTGGGGAGAAAAAGCCTTCAGCTCTGTGCAATAAAATTTGCAGAAAATTTAAAGCAAAACAGCAACAAGAAAAAAACCCATTTCAAGAGCTGCCTTTTTCCCTGATAATATTTCTGTTTTGTTACAAACTATATTAACTTTTCATATGCGGATCTGGAAAAAATTAAGTTGACAATTCTTATTAGTTGCCTCTTTTTTAGCAATTTTGATTGGACAGTGAAACCACTGACTTTTAAGAAGCTCCAAATCCACCCCACCAAGTCAGACTTTGGGCCCTGAGGCTCTAGTTCCAGAGCTGCCTCAGCTGGTCAGGGCCTTTTCTGTCCTAAGTCTGGACTATCTGCTGCATTATTGCGTCTGCAGAGGTTGTCTGCAATTGTTTAAACACTGGGACACATCCCCTAAATATGCCTGTATTTGCTTCTGCGTCTCTGTAACCTCTGTTTCTTATGAGTCACTTAGCTGGGGAGACCTGTGCCAGATGAAAGGGCTCACCCTGGTTATTAGAGACCCTGAGGACAGGGAGGTCCTGTACCTGGCTCTGGCCACTCTGCATGTCAGGCATCATGGTGACGGTGCTGACCTCAGCAGGGAGGCCGTGCAGCTGCCTGGTCTGACTCCCTCCTTTTCCCCCCTCTGCAGTGCACCGTCACCTGTGGTGGAGGGGTCCAGACGCGCTCTGTCCACTGTGTTCTACAAGGCCGGCCTTCCTCCACGTGTCCGCTCCATCAGAAACCCCCGGTGCTGCGAGCTTGTAATACAAACTTTTGTCCAGCTCCTGAAAAGAGAGGTAAGGGGCATCACGCTCTAGTCAGTTTGACTATGTACAGGGAATTTTCCAAAAGCCCACTTTATTTGGCTCCATGGCACACACAACTGTAGGGGCATTGTGCACCAAAATGCCCCTGTTTGCCAGCTTTTAAATACTGCCAGCTCTCGTGTCTCATGCTTGTAATCCCACCACTCTGGGAGGCCAATGGCACCTGAGCTCAGGAGTTTGAAACCAGCCAGAGCAAGAGTGAGACCCTGTCTCTACTAAAAATAGAAAAACTAGCCAGGCATGGTGGTGGGCACCTGTAGTCCCAGCTACTCAGGAGGGAGGCTGAGGCAGCAGAATTACTTGAGCTCAAGAGTTTGAGTTTGTTGTGAGCGATGAGGCCATAGCATTCTACTCCGGGTGACAGAGTAAGACTGTGTCTCAAGATAAATGCTTAGTAAACAAACAAGTGAAAATGTAACCACTGTGTGAGCTGTATCACTTGTACTAGTCCAGCTGATTTTAAAGTAATCTGACAAACACCAGGAAATATTTTCCAGCCTAACCCAATTTCCTGTGCTCATTTTGTAGCAGGGTTTTCAAGACTGTTACACTATAACTTTGGAATGGAAAGGGATATGGACAGGCAGAGAGTATCTGCTTTTTTTCCCCCCTGTCATCCTGGGTACAGTGCCATGGCATCAGAGCTCACAGCACCCTCAAACTCTTGGTTCAACTGATCCTCTTAAAGAGCTGGGATTACAGACGCCCAGCTAGTTTTTCTGTCTTACCAGCTCAGGCTGGTCTTGAACTCCCGAGCTCAAGCAGTTCACCCACCTCGGCCTCCCAGAGCACTAGGATTACAGGTGCAAACCACTTCGCCCAGCCACATAGCTACTTCTGATAGCCTTAGCTCTAGGCTTGGCCATCTGTTTTCCTTCTCTGCCTTTTCCTACCTTATCTGAGACTTGCACAATATTTGTAGCAATTGCTCAGAGCCAGATGATCTCGAGTCCTTTCTGGAATGCTCCCTAGTGAAGAAACGTACCTTTTTGAGCAAGGGAGTTGGTTCGTCCAGTTCCTCCATCCTCCTTTCTTCATCATTTAGTCAGATGGCCACAGACTGGAAGGTCACAAAGTGCAGGCTCCTCAGGAAGAACACTGGCCCCCTGTGAAAACTGCTCAGCAGTGCCTGCTGGCAGGCAGGAGGAGAGCCCAGCTGTAGGTGAGTGAGGTCTAAGACAACAGGGAGGCCATCCGTCTTATTTCTTGTTCATCCAGCATCCAAGATCACACCTGCTACACAGCAGGTGCCCAATCTGTGCTATATGAACAGGGCCCTGCATACAATCTGGGGCTCAAGAATAGAACGGTGTCCCAGAGGAGGAAGACTAAGTGTGTTGGCAGTGTCACTTATACAAATGAGGGGGGACTCACAGGAGCATACAAAGAAAGGCCCCTAAAAGACCAGGCTTCCTGACTTTCTAAGGTCTCTCTTTGACAGGGCAATGGCATGCCAAAACGACTGTCCTGTGAGTCCTCCTCCTGTGCCACTGTACAGAGTGGCCCCTAGAAAGCCCTTTGAGTGTCTTTTCTGGCTGTGAGTAGTGAACATCCCCATGGTGACACAAGAAGGAGGATTCAATTCTTGGACTTGTCTCTGAGACTCCCTCTTTGGGCAAGGCCCTCTGCTAGGTACTGTGGATGTATCAGGGATCCAGCCCTCCCCTCAAGGATCTTACCTTTGGGTGGAAGTTTGCAGCCATTGCAGTCACTCCAACAAGCTGATTCTGCCTAGGCTGGTGTCATCCTGTCTGCTGGGACAGCCAGGCAGGTCCACATTCCTCCAGGCCCACCTGGCTCCGGGCATTCACCCTATACGGCAAGCACTGTTAGATGCCCTCTCTGATCTCTAGCTTGGGAAATAATCCCTCTGGCTTTGAACTATGAGTATATTATTAAAGGCCCTAGGTAGTGATGCCACCCAGAGACTTGTCCTGGAACAGTGGTTCTCAACCTGTGGGTTGTGACCTACAGGAACTATAATAAAGGGCCACAGCATTAGGAAGGTTGAGAACTAGTGTCCTGGAAGATGCCTGAGCTACAGACAAGTGGAATTAAGACCAGGCATGTCTTTAGAGGGGCAGCTTTGTGTGACGGAAGGAGTAAGGACTCTGACACTAGTGAAGGCGCTTTGGGCAAGTTTTTAACTTTGAGTTCTTTTTTAACACTTAGTACTTACTGTGAAGCAGGAATCATTCTCATGTCTGATTTCAGATAGAGAAAGGTACAAAATCCTGGCAAACTTTTTGTTCCTAGATTGACAAACCAACCAATCCTATACAATGTCAGCTGATAAGGGAGCAGGAAGTTACATTAAAGCAGGATGTACAGAAAGGATGATTGGAGGTCAAGTGGAGGGGGAAGGAAAACCAGTTTAGATAGAAAGGTCAGGCCACCCACTGATGTAAAAGTTACATAAGGAAAGGGGGAAGATGAGGCACATAGGTGCCTAGGACAGTGGTCCTAGAAGAGGGCTTGAAATACACCGCACAAGGTCAAGAGTGGGTTAGACAACCTGAAAGTGGGCCCTTCTCCCTCAGTGTAAGGACTCCAGATTTGACCCTGACTGAGTCGGGGCAGGAGGTTCTGGCTTGCAAGGCTACCCTGGCAGTTACACCGGTGAGAGTCTCAGATGCCTGGAACAGAACGGGGACTTGTGGACGCTTTGTCAGCAGACGGCTGAGGACAGTGGTGGGAGTAAGAAAAGGTTGGGTGCTGGGGTGGATTTGGACTGAGCCAGTGATGGCTGTTGAGTATTTCCATGGAGGATGTGAGGCAAGGAAAGGACTCCTAGGGCACACCGAGTCATTTTTAACAGCATCAATCAAATGTCTAAGTCACAGCAGGCAGCCAGTTTACCCTGCTGTTAGTCATCATCATGAGGATCCAGCAGAGTGCTCATACTGATGACACAGGGACACAGCGCACTTCTGCAGACCCTGTACTGGCCTGGTCATCTGTGGTAATGATTGTGCCAGTGACTCCAGGGGGATACATGGGTGGGGACGGTTTGGGACAGAGGCGTGACGTGAACTAGCTAATGTTCTAAAAGGAAAAGGCTACTGTGAGAAGGGGGGAAGGGAGTTAGGCAAAAGACTCAAGGCTTGGGGAAGAAAGGGGGAGCAGCAGGAGAGCTGAGGGTCTTGTAGGCCACGTCCAAGGGCACAATGAAAAGGCAGCGTGAAATTGGCAAGGGACCTTGATTGGGTGCCTGGAGGGACAAGGGGAGTGGTGGAATCAAAGCTAGAAGCAGCTTACGGCTTGCACAGGAGAAAGAAAAAAACAATTGCTAATGTCCAGGATCCTGCTTCCAATAATAACCACATCTATCCTCTTGACTAGCAACCAAAGAAATTGTCAATAGAAAAGATTGGTGTGGTCTTGCCTTCATCCTTCTGCAACCTGGCTGTGAGACTGATTTAGGCCTCTGAAGAACATTGGAAGCAGGTCTCAAATTCGGCCGTCTTGACTCTCAATAGTATTAGGCCTCACAATCCCCCAAATATCATTCATGGATGAGCACCATCAACAGCCCTGGGGACCCATTAGGCCCCTCCCCCAGGTGAATCATAGGGCCCCAGACCTTCTGATTCAGAAACAGGGGTGTCTCCCAAGCCATGTAGGGAGAATCAAACATTGATCATGGACTAGAGAAGACTTTTTTCCCCCACAAACACCCATTAAATGGTTGCAGTCCCTTCAGATTATCTTAATCCTGCCCCCGCCTTACTCCCCACCCAAAGTCCTTAATGACCTTTGGGGTCTCAAAGACCTCATGGAGGCCCACAGGGTACCTGGGCCCAATGTCTTTCTTCTCACCTTACCAGAAAGGCTGACAGCTGTAGCTAACGTGCTGGTTGTGTTTTCTTATTTTAGAAGATCCCTCCTGCGTAGATCTCTTTGCCTGGTGTCACCTCGTTCCTCAGCATGGTGTCTGCAACCACAAATTTTACGGTAAACAGTGCTGCAGGGCATGCACCAGGAAGAGCTGACCTCCACCTTCCCCTCCACACCCCGGAGCCAGGGCCTTGCCTTTCTGCCGCTGCAGCAACCAGCCACCTTTGAATGCAGAAGCTGAGCTCCCCAAATCCCTTGGGAGCCACAGCCACGTCAAGGAGCCTGGCTCTGAGGACATAGCTTGTCACCAGGCACCTATTTCATTACCCTGAAGCACATGGTACCTTGAAGCACTTGAAGTGAGGAAGCGAGGACAAATCTGACTTTGAAAAACAAAAATCTTTGGTTTGCACTGTCACAGGAAAGAGTGGTGGATCACGCTGAGCTCGGTCTAATTTTGGTTTTGGCCAAGCAAGCATCACCTCAACTGTGTGGTTTTGAACCTCAAAGCAAAGACATCTGGGTTAAACATGGTCCTTGAAGACTTCAGGTCAGAGAGCAACCTGGAGCAGTCAGATGCCAAGGCTGGCACACCTTGCCCAAGTGTGGCATGGACTTCACAGGTGGGTGAACACCCAACCCGGGAAGATCACATGGTGCTCATAACTAAGCTTGCTGCTGGACTAGCAAGCTTCACGTCCTGTTTCTTTAGTGTGTGTGTGTTTCTTATTTTGTTTAAAGTATATTCTGCTTCTAGAGTCTTCAAGACTGAGCTGAACAACTTGAAAAGGAATATTGTGACTGTAGGGCAACACAGACCATTTAAGATCTCCGTGGGACTGCCGTGCATGTTCAAGACCCCAAAAAACTCACGTCAAATATTGGGGCCCTTTTCTCATCAACCTCATAACTTTTGGTGCTTGCTGAACCAGTCCACACCTGGGAGGGCCAGAGCCTGCTCTTGGGGAATGAGAATGGGCAAAATGTTTATTTCTGGTGGAAAAAAATAAATCTAGGAGGGCATCATTTATAAAAGTGATCCATCCATGGTATCAGAGCTGCTTGGAAAAATTAAAGACCCCTTGTGGCTTTTCCCTTGCACCTGACATGTTTAAATTTGCCCTGGGATTCAGGTATCGAGAGAAGAACCCCTTTGTCCTCTTGCACCATTAATGTTAATAACCCATGGTAGACCAGGACTCTTCACCGAGTAAGTGTTTTATAGTCTTTCAAAGAATATTTTCAGTTATCAGAAGCCAGCTGCTGGGAAGCATTACCAAGCATAAAGTTGTTCGGAATTGAAAAAAACACCAGGCTATTTTGCCAAAACCTAAGTCATTTAGGCGACTGTGTCCTCCTGTAATTTTTGGAGAAGTGGTTATAAAGGGCGTATTTATGTAATAATTCTCTATTCCTCAGCTTTTTTTGCTGAATGTAACCCAGTTTTACTTAAAAGAGTCTCCATTCAAGCTCGACTAACCAGCTCAGCAGAACCAGCTAGACAGTGGTTTGTTAAATTTAGGAGCATCCTTTGTTCTCCTTGTAATTAAAATCATGAGTTCTGGGACATACTCAGACATGAGGAGGAGGAACGGCTCTCATTTTATCATCAGGAATAATAAAAAATTAAAAAAAAACCAAAATGGTTCCATACCCTTGCCCTCTGCAAAACAGCAAGTTGTTTCTTTATATAATTATCATTATTTTATGGAAAATTAATTTATTAATAGCCTATTATGTGTTCTCACTTGCCTCCTGGAGTCAGTGGTATTAATTTTGAGGAAAAATGTTGAATAAAACCATGGATTATAGAGAAAAGTCAAAATATATGTGTAATATTTAATTATTTTATAAGTTTTATAATAAAGTATTCTGTTTCTTTACCTTTGAAACTTGTTTAGTGCGTGAATGATTTAGTGGGAAGCCAGTTATTCCCAATGTAATTTAACTAGAGCACTGTTGATCAAGAATCTAAGAGAGAAACTCAGTTCAATGAAAGATTGGGGACAAAAGGTTGAAACTACTTTTCTGTAGACTGTTATACTAAATCTGAGAATGTTGATATGCTATCTCTTAAGATAAACAAGTACTAAGATTTTTTTTTTTTTTGAGACAGTCTCACTCTGTATCCTGGGTAGAGCACCATGGCATCATCATAGCTCACAGCAACCTCCAACTCTTGGGCTCAAGTGATTCTCTCGCCTCAGCTTCCCAAGGAGCTGGGACTATAGGTGACCATCACCACTCCCAGTTAAATTTTCTATTTTTAGTAGGGAGGGGGTCTTGCTCAGGCTAGTCTGGAACGTCTGAGCTCAAGCAATCCACCCACCTCAGCTTCCAAGAGTGCTAGGATTATAGGGGTGAGCCATGGTGCCTAGCCAGAAACATGTATAAGGATTTGGGTCACAGAAACTTGAATCAGGCTTTGTGGTCCACATAGTCTGGAGCTTCAAGTATAATTAACTTCAATATAACATCAAAATCCAATAGTGTTAAGAACTGGAGTCTGAACATTTTTTTAAAGAAAACTTTTCTGGTCTTGATAAGGCCTTTTTGTGCAAAATAATCTCTGCGCAACTACATTTCAAGCAAAACAATAGGTATATAGCCTTTTCATGTACCAAATGCTAACCAGTGCTGCCCCATTTAGAAAATTCTTCTGAATAATGTCTGTACTTACCTGGTTTGCCAAATATGCCAATATACTAGAACTGTCCTTATTTTAAAAGCTGATCAAAGCCTAGAGTCCCAATGATATTTGGTAAACAGAGATAAGGATTATATTTATAAAAAATCACAGTAGCTTCGTTGGGAAAAAGAGAGATTAAACAAGAAAAATCATTACTTATTGATTCTTATATGGAAACCAGAAAGCATCCAATGCTGACACAGAAGAACACATTCATCTCCTTGGGGAGACACTGACTTAGGTTGTTCTACCTTAAGAGACATGACGTCTAAACATACATTTATGAAAATGATGTACATTAAACCTACTAGACATGTACTTTTTCTATTTGAAAGGTATTCTAGTAAAATATTTTTGCAAAAAGAGAAAGGATGGAGGGATGGGACAAGAGAGGGAAAAGAGAGAGAGAAAAAAATGAGAAAGCAATTGTGCTCAGGTTCTCCAGATTTTGGACCATTAGACCAATGGAGAATAAGAATGCCGAGCAAAGTAAGGCCAGTGGGTCTGGATGTACAGTAGTCTTCCTTACAGCTGTGATTACATATGTGTGTATACATATTCACATGCGTAGCTTTCAGAGGATTTTTATATGACTTACTGCTTTTTAGAAAATCTAACAAATTATGGTTAAGAATGGAAAATCGGGGAAAGGTGGGACAAGGTGGCTGACTTGGTCACCAGATTGTTTCAGAAAGAAGGAAAACTTTCAGATGGGCGGAAAAAAAAGCAAACATAGCTCAGGAGTAATTGTGAAGAAAAGTGCCAGAACCTACCAAAGACTACATGGGATAAAATTACAGAACAGAAAAGGAGGAGCAAGATTTCAGCAGAGATCAACCTCCGAGTAACCTGGAGTCCCGTGGGAAGGGTAGAAGGGTTTTGATTCTCTTCCCTGCACACCTCTGGTAGTCAGCAGGCTCCCGAGCTGCTGCAGAGTTTCCCTACCCTCACAAGACTAAGCTGCTGCCACCAGTGAACTTGTAGCTTCGTGAAAACAAAGCACAAGGCTGGAAGTCCCCTTGAGGTCGCTCCCAGTCACCACAGACCCCACTCGAGGTGGCAGGCATCATAGGGCTTCTCTATCCATTGTGTGCCTTTTATCCTCCCTGGGGAGCTTCCATGCTTCAGATTTCATGCCAGGGTCCCCACACAAACATTTCCCAACTCCTTCCCAGATTGCAAGGGCCACGAGGGGCTGGTGGGTCCTGGGGCTGTGTGTGATCCCAGAGCTTGAACAGTCCAGGTGGGCTGCCTTCTGGGGAGAGGCACAAAGATGACCCTGAGTACTTGCTTTCTCTCCAGTTTTTTTTTTTTTTTGAGACAGAGTCTCATTATGTCACCCTCATTAGAGTGCTGCAGTGTCACAGCTCATAGCAACCTCAAACTCTTGGCCTTTAAGCAATTCTCTTGTGTCAGCCCCTCCCCCCAAGTAGCTGAGACTACAGGCACCCACCACAACGCCTGGCTATCCTCCAGATTCTTTACCTTCTCTCCCCTCCCCCAACCCACTACTGCTGAGTGGCACAGGTGACCCAAGGAACAATTGAGCCAAGCCTCTCAGGAGTGGCTGCTTCCTGTCTGTTGGCCCGTCCACCACACTGAGGCTACCACATAGAGGGGGCTCTTAAAGACCTGCAGCAGACCAACGGGTGCTCAAATTCCGCACTCCCTGCCTGATGGTCCTCCCTAGGACTGTCCCAGCAGAGCAGGGCACACCCTGAAGTGGGGGGACATCAAGCCTGCGTGAGCCCTCCCTGGGCAACTCAGGACCAGCATGCATCTCCCTGGCACCATCAGGGATTGAACATGAGGGACCAGCAGACAGGTCCTGCTGCCACAGAGCTCAGTCATGTTGCCTGGGGGTAAGGAGGAGAGATTTGTGAAGCAATACTGGGAGTGGAGGGCACTACTGGGCAGAACTGGAAGGAGATGGCAGTGTAAGTCCAAGCTGAAGCACTCTCCCCGAGCACCCCTCCCCTCTCAGGAAAGCTGAGCTCTCAGGACAGGGTGGAACCCTGGACATGGAAGCTGCCCTCTTAAGTAGCTGAACTAAAGAATCTGTCCTAGCGGCCTGGGTAGGCCTCAGCCAAGCCGCAGGCGTTTCTGTTGTCTCTATGTTTCTTCGTTGACATACGCAGGGCCTAGATTGTAACCTAGTAACTTCCTTAGGTTTCTCTTGCCTTTGAGGGCAGGTGGCCTGACCAGTCTCAAGGACGTGGTTGAATCTGACCTTCCCCCGTGAGCCCGGGACCTTCAGGATGATGTCATGTCTCTGTTTTATGACCCTCACATGCACTCCCACCCTGAAAAGTGGATAAAAGGGAGGCAAGAGATTGAGTTGGGGGGCTCAGTTTTGGGAAACACCCTGGTGTTCTGAGTACCCCTGGCCAAATATAACCGCTTCCTCTAATCAATGGGTGCCTGGAGTCTTCTGTCTGCCTCAGTTTCCTGCTACATTTCTTGGTTCCCTGACTGGGAAGCAAGGTTTGGTGGAAAAAGCGTGCAGCCAGATGCTTTGGGTCGGGTTCTGCCTGCCCCGCAGATCACCCCCGAGGGTGGCGATGTGGTCCTCAGAGCACTCCTGGGACAAATTCTCCCAGAGGAATGTCTCGTTGAGACCCAGCTGGCAAGGTCCTTGCAGCAGGTCACTGTGGAGGCTGAGCACCAGAGAGGAACTGGTAACAGGTGGCACCAGGACATGCAGAGTAAGGTAGGACACTCTTGAAGCCCACTACAATTTTAGTGGAAGAGGAGCCTGATTACCTCCTTGGGCGTTAGATTGCTGGCAGGTACACAGGGAGACGTCTAAGGCAAGGTAGGATCCATTTGGGGCCCACTGCAATTTTAGTGGAAGAGGGAGTCTGATCAACCCCTTGGGTATCTGTTGAGAGGTGTGTGAGAGTATGTGGATGTGGTGTGACTGAGAGAACTCCGAGGGTGGAGTTGGATCTCCCATCACAGGGCCTATGGGAGCGTTGGTTTGCCTCCTATGGCTAAGTGGCAGCTCAAATCCAGGCTGCCCAGGTTAAGAAATGCCTGCGCCACCAGGATGGCTTCCCAAAACCATGACCCAGTCATCCCATGAAGGATCAGAGCCCAGTGGGGGTGCCGCCCGGGGCCCTGTGGGCAAAAGGCTACAGCAGGAGCTGATGACCCTCATGACGTCTGGTGACAAAGGAATTTCTGCTTTCCCTGAATCAGACAACCTTTTCAAATGGGTAGGGACCATCCATGGAGCAGCTAGCACAGTATATGAAGACCTGAGGTATAAGCTCTCCCTAGAGTTCCCCAGTGGCTACCCTTACAATGCACCCACAGTGAAGTTCCTCACACCCTGCTACCACCCCAGTGTGGACACCCAGGGTAACATCTGCCTGGACATTCTGAAGGACAAGTGGTCTGCCTTGTATGACGACAGGACCATCCTGCTTTCCATTCAGAGCCTGCTAGGAGAACCCAACATTGATAGCCCTTTGAACACACATGCTGCTGAGTTCTGGAAAAACCCCACAGCTTTTAAGAAGTAGCTGCAAGAAACCTACTCTAAGCAGGTATCCAGCCAGGAGCCCTGACCCAGGCTAGCCAGCTCTCCCTATATTGTGTTTTTATTTTTTCCTTCAGTGGTCTGTCCTTTCCTTGATTTCTGTATAAGACTCTGTAGCTTGAGCTGTGGTTGTATTTTTGTTCTGTTTCTTGTTGAACCCTTGTGATGTATATTAAATAAATACATCCTGGTTGGGAAAAAAAAATATGCAGACAAAGCATATCGTCATGACACTTTGGAATACTATTAAAGGAACAAATCTAAATGAGAGAGAGAGAGAGATCATATCCAAAGAAAGAAAATTAGAACATTAGGCTTTTCATTAATAGCACCTGTTGATTTGGGGAAACAATGGTTTCCAGTCTTGAACTTGTTCATTCAAAAATAAAAGTAGAATAAAGATATTTTAAACATGCAAAGAGTCTCAAATTTTCCTTCCTTTTCTTAGGCAGTTGCTCAAAATGTGTGAAGAATAGGAAAAATTCTACACAAGCATTAGTGCCAGAGTTAGGCAAGTCAACTTAAATACTCTGATAGTAAAGGAGAAAGAAAAATCTATCTTTAAATGATGGAGAAACACAATGTTTTAAGCATATCACTTAAAATTATAAGGTGCAAATGTATCAATGTTCAAAATTAAAAAATGATCAAATTATATTGAAAAGAATAGAAAACAACAGTGTTATCACTGAGATAAATTTCTATCAAGGAAAATTACTAGATAATGTTTGAAACTGGTAAAAATAGTTTAACACATCTTCACATGCCTATAATAAACATATCTATATGTTTATTGTAATAAGCTTATCTATGAATATGATGACATATCTGAGAAGCTGTCTCTTCCCATTCTCCACCTTTTCCACCTTCCCATGGAAGCTAAGTACTAAGGAAGATGAGCAGATCAAGACAGATTTGTTTTCAAATCACAGTGAGTTATCATAAGATGCCTATAATATAGACACCATGACTTAAATATCAGGAGAAAGCTGTGGTCTCAGGGCAGAAGGCTGAACTGAAATGGGTCATGACTGCTAATGCCAGTGAATCAATCTCTGAAAGAGCAGGATACAGTTTACCCAATGGCTGTAAAGCTGTGCAAGCAAAGCAGAACTGGAATAAATACTGAGAACTTGCTAACACTTGCAGCGCAGGATACTAAGTGCGGCTCAGCTCCGCCCCCAGGTAAGCCCAGCATAGCCTCACCAGGGATGTTTCAGCCATCTCTTCCTCCTTCCAAGACAGATCAGTAGCCAGGACACAGGATAATAGAAACTCTGATCCTCATTACAGGTGTCCCTTCCACTACACTCTGGCCAAACCTCTTTCAAAAACTGTGAGAGGCAAAAGAAGTGGGGTGTCCTTAGAGCCCCCCAGCCGGTCAGATAAAGCTGCTCTTTCTGTTTGCTTAGGCACAAACTGCTAACCCGGGCCATCCTGGAAAGATTCAAATTCAAAAGAGCTAGGGGGAATTGTTATATCTGAGATCTAACGTTATCCCTCACTCTATTCCCGAAACAGTTTTCTAAACAAGTCCCTGACGGAATTGTGAGATCTCATCCCTAGTTGGATGAGAAATGCAGAAAGCCCTTTGCTAGTCCCAGCCACGTCGCAGACACCTGCTTTCCTCTAAGCGACATCCCTGTAAACACTAGGCTTGGTGAGCAGTAGGCATCTCCGAGGCACAGCCGCAGTAAGTGACTTTGGAGAGCTCATCTCAGCCTGTTTCTCTGGGGTCGCCTGTTACCCATACCTAGCACTCACATCTGTGACATCCGCGTGAACCAGAGGGAAAGGCTGCTCTATAATCAAACGTGAAACACAAACCACGATAGGACGTGGGCATGCTGTGATTCACGAGTCTGAGTTCTGTTTGTCTTGCAACAGTATAAATATTGCAAGTTTTTAAGCCAAGGATCTTGTGGAGAGATCTACCGTGAGCATGACAGACTAGACTCCTCTCCTTGTAAACCTCCGGTGTAGCCACCTGTGAAGAGGTGTCAGAGACCCTGGTCCCACTGTGGCATAACCCTTCTGCCCTCTTTTTTTTTAGAGGATGTCCTTGTTGTCATTGTCCTATTTCCAGTTGAAACACTGGCCTTTGAGTGAAATCAGGCTTTATGCTCCGGGTCTGTCTCTCTTTCCCTCCCTTGCTGTGGTTTCCTTCTCCCCTCCCTGATCGGTGTCACTGGCTATAGATTTCCAGCTGTATGTTTGATGCGACCCTTCTCTTCTCCCCTCCACCACCGTCCAACCTTGTTCTCTGCAGGGTGCAATTTTATAGAACTTTCAGAGTCTCTCTGTGTTATTTATCTATTTTTGCGTAAATAATTATCCCAACACGGAAGCTAAAAACAGCCCTGACTCAGCAGTGTGGGCGTGGCTTTGCTTCCAGGCCCCATTGCCAAGGGCCCTGGCCAGGCTGGCTCTGCTGGCAAGGTTACTTTCTCGGTCACTGGCAAGATGGAAGCACTGTCTTTGGTAATCAAACACAGAAGTGATATTCAATAAATTTAGGTGTATACTCTTCATCGGACTCAAGGCACTAGATTCAGTCTACACTGGAGAGGAGATTGCACAAGGGTGTGAATATCGAGAGGTGCGGACCAGTGGAAGGATCTCAGAGACGCCTCCTGCGCCGCTGAAATTCGCGGAGGGGAAGGGTCGGTGGAGTGGGCAGAGAGCAGAAGGCTGGGGCCTCCTCAGGAGCTGCTTCCTGCCCTGGCTCTGTGGTGTGCCCACTCCAGACCCAAATCTGTCCCCTTTGTCTCCTGTGACCCAACCCCCGGACTCTCACTGCCTTTAGCGCAGCCTTCTGTACTCACAAACCCTTGGTTTAACCCCGCGCCTGACAGCCTGATTTTCTGTTCTGCCGGTAGCAACACCTGCATTTATATATTTATATATTTGTGCAGATTAAACAGCGTTTTCCTGTAAAGAACTGAGTTCGGAAGAGAGAGGACAAAAGGGAGAAAGATCAGTGGTTAGAAAAGGAGAAGCTCCGGGACAGGATCGCAGCCGTAAGCAGGTTCAAGTATTCAGTGGTCAACCACCAAGAGCCATTTCCCCTTAAAACTGGATTCGCTAAATCAGTCGCCTCAGACCTAGGGTATTGTTTGCAAACTGGGGGGTTTTACCACTTGGTTACTTAGCAAGTATAGTAAATTTAATGTAGCTGATGTCTGATTATTACAATAAACAGATTTCTGAGAGTTGTAGATTTTAAATAGAAAGATAATCACATTTATTTTGAATATGACTGCAGAAACTGAGTTAATATCAGGCCTTTTTGTTTAGTAAAGGCAGGTTCTGACGGTGGTTGCTATGGTTGATTTTTATGGCTTTTCACTGACTGCATACCAATTAGAAACATTTCTCTGAAAACTGATTTTTCTGGTAACCAAGGACTGAAGTGAATTCAGGTCCGACCACCCTCTGTACTTTGATGTGGCATTTCTTCTGCAGACACAGTCACAGCAACGTACAGAATCAATCAGCAGAAAATGCTTATTTATGTCACATATGGATTTTCCAACAAATAGCTTATGAAAACACCTTTCATGTAGATAATGACTAGAGGTAAAAAGTGGACTGTCTGATTTCTAGTAATTACAGCCTGGTGTTGCTTTATTTAAGAGTGGTCTGTCACTGAGAGACCTAACATGCCCAAAGCAGGTCAGGATACAAATTTTAGCTTCGAAGAGTAGAGAAATGGGAAAAAAGAAAAAATAGTTATTCTCCCCACCACCACCACCACTCTGTATTTTATTTTGATGTTTTCTCACTTAGATAAAGGTATTAAAGTGATAGCTGATGAACAGTAAGTCTGTATTCCAGGAGCACTGGCTCATAGATTTGGATTACACATAGATGAAAAATAGCCCATATGGCTTTTGAACAAAATGAAGGGCTGCAAGCCCTAAAAAATTCTAATGGAAAGGTTGGCATGCTAAAAGGTTAATTAAAATTTGACTCTGCAAGATGGATACTTTTATTTATAGAACCTTCGGCTGATTTTCAGCAGCCATGTTTTCTTCTAATTAAAATAATATGAACAGCTAATAGCAATCAGTTTAAAGAACTGAATATTTTAGAGAAAGGGATGATTCATAGGCTTTTTAATAATCATTTTACAGTAGATGTCTCCAGTAAAGAGCACATAAAACATTAGTATTCAGCCATTGTCTGGTTCAAATGTCAGGAAATACTAAGTTAGAAAAAATGAAGAGTGAATTATTTAAAGCTGTCTAAAATAAGTCATTGATATTATCATGTAAATTTGATATTTCCCTAACGGTTCTAGAATTATTCTCTAACATAGCATAACTCATAAACTCTGGGAAAGTGGACCCCTTAGAAGCATTATCAAAAATGAAAATTTATTATATATTCACAAACCTAACATACACAAGCAAATAAAGACATTTGAGAGAAGTAAAAGTTTGTCATAAAAACATTAGGCATGGTATTCGGAGACAGATAAATAGATACATAACAAGAATTCTTTCATCAGTACAAATTCTGTAATACTAAACATCCATTCCTCCCAAATCATTGCAAAAGACTAAAGAACAAGATTAAAATCTAAATGGAGAGATGGAAAGTATGAATAAATAGCTATATGTAAAAGAAGGAAAAAGAAGAGGAGGAAAGGTGGAAGGAGAAAGAAAAACATGTTAGAAATACACACTTCCCGGGGTAGCCCATTTGGAACCCCTTCCGTTGTGTTGGAAGCTTCCCTATCTTCTTCAAATTAATTATTGCTCTACCTCTAAATATATATATATATATATACATATATATAGATGGATGGATATTTTTACTTCATTTATATATTTTTATTTTTCTATAATGAAATCCTTGCATTTTAACTGGGCAGCTCACATCTCAGAATCAATACTTTTAATACACGTGCCTATCTTCCTGAAGCTAACAGTGCACAATAGCTTGGTTCTGGCCAACGGAATGAGAGTGGAGGTGGTGTATGCATTCATCTCCTATGAAGCGCCCGCCCCCTCCTGTGGTCCGTGGCTGCCGACTGGAACATAGGTGCCTGCGACAGCCAAAGCCGCCTTCCAAAGTAGCAGATGAGCCTGACAGGGCAGAACTGACAAGCCGGGGCAACACGATGAAAGGGTCCTGGGTCTCTGACGTCAAGGTGTCTCAAACCAGTCTTGGCTTGCTTTACCTAAATTGGTACGTTCAGAAGAAATCAATTTCTATATTTTAAATCTATGTTTGTTTTGTTTTGTTTTGTTGTCACTTTGGGCTGAATCAAATCCTAATTAATACATCCTCTAGGATGTGAATTTATGCTCGTGAGACAAGTCAGGAAGATCACCACAATTGAAGATAACACTTCTAGACTTTAAAAGCCCAAACATACTGTCTCCATGTGGGCCAATTAGTCTCCAATTTTCACACGTATCAGAATCACTTGAAAGTCCTGTTAAGACAGATTGCTAACATCTGATGCAGTAGGTGTGGTTGTGGCCAAGAATTTGCACTTCTAACAGCCTCTCGGGTGATGCTGACTCTGCCTGACTCGACTGTCTCACAGCAACACACAGTACCTGCCCCTTGCCCTACAGTGACGATATTCTAAGTGTCACGTAAGGTCGCTTTTAACATCCCGCGATACCTTATTAGTCACTTAACAAGCTCCACACCTTCCTTATTTTAATTGATTACAGCTTATAAAAATAGTGGAAGGAATATAACAATAATGATGTATGTGTCACTTATTGCAACAGACTTATCTCAAATGCTACTTGATGAACAATCAAATTTAGAAAAATTACTATGTAGTGTTTGGGGGAGGGTGGGAGGTATGTGATAATCTGACCATTTATTTCTGGATCATCTTGAGCATTTATTGAAAATAAAGATTCTGGTCCTATACTGAACCTATTAAATCAGAGTCCCTAAAAGTAGGGCCTGGGAATCTTTTATTTAACCAAATATTTATTTAAGAAGATTCTTAAAACTTCAGATGTCTGCTAATCACTGACTTTGTTATTGAAGTGTCATCAGACAGACACTAGCTCAGACTTGAGGACATTTTACAACAGGAGTGAGCATAAAAAGGAGCAGTCAGAAAGACCTACAGAACGCTGCAGGCAACCATCTGGAAACCCAACTGCAGCAATCAGGGAGAGAGGAAACGGTGTGCAACGGCAAAAGGAAAGCCTCTGAATGCCAGAATCTTTCCATTGAAGACTGTTTGAAAGGTGCAAGTACGTGAAATTCACCACTGAAGTCACAAAAGGCATTGTTAGAGGAGGTCTGTTGCAGAAGTCATTAGCAGAAATACAACCAAAAGAAAGCCACATCCCTACTTTTTTTTTTTTAGCATTGCTGAGACTGAAAAAGCAGCAAATGCACAAGGATTAATAATCAGAGCAGACAAGAAGCTGATCCTACCTCCTCAATATGTCTCCAATCCACCCCCCTATACTGGTCCCGCCCCCACTCCCACAGTGCCCGTCACCACCACGTCTCTCCTGGACAACTGTAGTTGCCCCTACCTGGCTTCCCCCTTTCTAGTCTTACCCTCCTATAATGAATCTTGCATGGTGCCCTCAGAATGATACCCTTAACTCAAATCTGATCATCACATTCTACCATTTAAAATATTTTCTGCTTCCCATAGGCATGGGGATAAGTACAAGTTGTGTAGTACAGAAAAAAAAAAAAAAAGCAAGGCTCTTCATGATGTCACTCCCCAACTTTACTTCTCCCCACTCCCCTCCTCTCACTTTTGACCTGCACCATATGAAACTAGCTGCAGCACCTCCGAGTGCCTCACTCTCTCCTCCCTAGGCTCTTCCCTCTGTCTGTAAAGCCCTCCCCACAAGTCTCTACCCACTTACACCATTTCTCCGTAGATAATTCCCACTCAGCTGTCAGGACTCAGCTCAGGTGTCATCCTTTTAGAGGTCTCATCTGATACCCCCTGTGAAGTACTAATGAATAATTTCTCATTATTATCTGTGGAGTCTCCTCTCATCCTTAATGAGGGGAACTGGGTCTTAGACATTGCTACAGTGTATGATGCACTGCAGGTATCTAAAAAATGTTTGTGGATGTCAGGCAAGGTGGCTAGCCCAGGACTCTGGGAGGCCGACATGGGTGGATCACCTGATTTCACGAGTTTGAGACCAGCCTGAACCAGAGCAAGACCTCATCTCTAAAAATAGCCAGGCATTGTGGCAGGTACCTATAGTCCCAGCTACTTGGGAGGCTGAGGCAAGAGAATTGCTTGACCCCAAGAATTTGAGGTTGCTGTGAGCTGTGATGCCATGGCACTCTACCCAGGGCAACAAAGTGAGGCTGTCTAAAAAAAAAAGTTTGTGGAATGAATGAACAAATGAACGAATGAGTATATCAGTGAATTGCAGTTGATAAAGGCAGAAAGACTTTGTAGTTTTAAGATTGAAACTTGAGCAATTGCAGAAAATTAGAAGTTTGTGGCAATTAGTAATAACAGTAGCTAATACTTCTTTTGGGCTTGTAAGTGCCAGTACAAGCTCCTTTTGTATACACAACCTATAATGTAAGTATTTTTTTTTAATCTCTGGTCTACATAAAATGAAACAGAGGCGCAAAAAAGTTAAATAATCTGCCTGAAGTTAGTAGCTGGCAAAGCTGTCATTCCAGACCAGCTCCAGCATTCATATTCTCAGCTACGGCACAGGACAGGTATGAAAAGACGAGCCGCTGGGCTAGGAACTATTAGGCCAACATGGCCCACAGACAACACTACGGGAACCAGAAGCAATCAAGGTGCACCCAACAGAAATGCAGAGCCGGCCGGTATGGGGGAGTTTATTCCCAAAGATGGAGCCTCACTCCGGTGTTGTTTTCCAGATTTCATTACTCTCATTAATTCCCCTATTTTTTCCTCTTTTCTTGATACATGCACTGGTAAATAAAACTGTTATTTCATAACCCAAGATTCTGAACTGCAAATGCAGGCAATAGGAACCATTTCTGGACCACTACATGTTTCTCTTGGATGTACTTTGCATGCTCGATCACAGAATTTCATGGGCTATGGAACAGCAATGTCCTCGAGAAAACAAAGGAAGGAGAGTTTGCCTCTGCACCGGCCCATCCAGCTTCCAGGATTGCTTGTTTAGGAGTCCGCACTATAGTTTGCACAATACACAACAGTATCCCATATTCTGAGAGTTCCTGGTGGCCTCCACTTCTCTTCTACCACACTCAAAACTTGCTTAATTATACAGATAATCTCAAATTTCCACTTTAAAAAATTGCCAGTTGATCTAGATTCCAGAAAGTAACCAGCTGGGCACGTCTGTGGGGCTTAGGAATAGGAGCACTAGCAGAGAGGAAGGTAAACCAGAAGACAAAGTCAGGAGGCACTGTTGGAGTAAGCCCTACTCAGGGTTTCAGCAGTGCTCTGTTATTCAGGTACTGGTTGCCACGCACCTGGCTGGCCTACTTTAAACATCGCTGGGCCAGGAAAACAGGCAGTCTACCTAATTAGCTTAGATGACCCCCGTCTCTCCCTCCTGCTAGGGCACCTGCTTTCTAGGTTTTTGTTTTGGCAAAATCTGCAGCACTTCCCAGGCTCAGCTCTCAGCTGAACATGGAAATGCTGCCATTCAGTCTTGGCTCCTTCACACACACATACCCTTGGTCTCAAATACTGGACCCAGTTTGCTACCTGTTTCTGTTTCTAATCCATTTCTATGATTCAGGAATTTTATGCTTCATGTCAGGGTAGGTACATCAGTAGGAGAAGGGTTTTCTAGCTGAGGTTTAACTACACTATTATTTAAGTTTAAGCATCATTTAACTTTTTTTGTAAACCCACATAATTTATGCCTATTGTGGACTCAGTTCCTGTCCAGAAATACCAAATAAGAAGGATTTCTGTAGGTATCAATAATCCTAAAGTAGAGCTATTGGAACTAACTAGAAGAAATCATCAGATTGAGAAATTCCCCAATGAAGAATACTTGAATATCGTTCTTATTGGAATAACATCTCTTGCAATCACCCCAGGGTCCACCTGTCACCTGGTACACCAGGGCCTCTGGATAGTTCTGGACATAAAAATGGGGGAATTAGCTCAGTGGTTAGTTTTGAGTTTTTTCAAATTATCCATATGACAGCATTGATGTCATGCATGATTTTAAATTACTTTAAATGTTTGATCAATGTTGGTTTTGAGCTTTTTAAATTATCAGTATTAATTTGGGATTATAAAGTTCACTATTGCACTTACTGTTGAAATTTATGCTTATGCAAAAACAGTGCATCCCTCTTTCCTAATTCTACAGGGTAATTATGGACCTACATAACTAAAGGAAATATTTCTGTCATCATATTGGTCAGCCTCTTAGAAAGTATCCTCTCTTTAAACTCTATACTTTAAAAAATCTCTTTGTTTTACAGTTCAAAGTGAATGCATCAGAGAAAGCCAAGTTGGAGCAAGAGGGCAATAAATACCTCTTGATCCATAGACCAGAAAAAGCATTAATTATAACAGAACAGTGCAAACCTTTCCACTTTGCTTCAAAAACATTCATTTCTTTTCCACTGGCATACAATCTAATGTTATGCATTCTTACTTTGGCCCCTGCTGCTGACAAAAAGACAATAACTGCCAGTAATATTCCTTCGCCTAAATCTACTATAAGTTTAGAAGTGGTATGTGATAGATTTGCTGTAAAACACACCTGTCTTTCACACACAGTACATAGGCAGAGAATAACTATTCAGATCAGACAGAATATTAAAATATACATTAATCAATCTATTCTCAAGTATGTAATTTCATTTTTATTGATATATAATAATTGTACATGTTTATTGATATATAATAACTGTACATGGGGTACAAGTGACATTATGATACCTGTATGTATGTATAATGATGAAATCATTATGTGCAATTGGGATATCCAATATGACAAATATTTTTCTGTTCTTTGTGGTGGCTACATTTCAAATCTTCTCTTCTAGCTATTTTGAAATATACAATAAATTCTCATTAAATACAACTTCCCTGCTGTACTATTGAACCCTAGAACTAATTTCTTATCCAGATATATTTTTGTAATACTTAACCAGCTTTTCTTCATGCTTTTCTCCCTCCTCCTCCAGCCTCTGGCAATCTCAGCATTCTACTCTCTACCTCCCTGAGATCAACTCTTTGAGCTCCCATATGTGAGTGAGAACACACCGGATTTGCCTTTCTGTGCCTGACTTATTTTATTCAACATAATGACCTCCAGTTCCATTCATATTGTTGCAAATGACAAGATTTCATTCTTTTTACAGCTGAATTTGATTCCAGTGATCATATATACCACATTTTCTTTATCCCTTTTTGCACTGATGGACACTTAGGTTTATTCATATTTTTCGCTATTGTGAGTAGTGCTGCAATAAACCTAGGAGTGCAGATAGCCCTTGGTATACTGATATCCTTTCTCTTAGTGTATTCCCAGTAGGTGGACTACTGGATCACATAGTATTTTCTATTTTTAGGAAAAGGGACCTCCATACTGTATCTCACAATAGCTGTACTACTTTACATTCCCGTCAACAGTGTTCAGGGGTTCTGCTTCCTTCACATCCTCATCTTCATTTATTATTTTTGTCTTTTTTGATGATAGCTGTTCTAACTGGAATAAGATGATATCTCATTGTGGTTTTTATTTTTGTATGCTGATTTTGTAAAATAAACTTCACAAAATTTATTCATCAGTCTTCAGAGTTTTTGATAATGTCTCCAGATTTTCCTAAATATAAGATCACGTCATGTATAAACAAGGCTAATTTGACTTCTTTCTTTCCAATTTAGATTATGTCTTTCTTTTTCTCTTGCCTGGTGAGGACTTCCAGTAAATGTTGAACAGAATTGATGAAGGTGAGTATCCTTGCTTTTCTGCGGATCTTACAGAAGGGATTTTCATTTTTCTCCATTCAGTACAATATTAGCTGTGGGTCATCATATATGGCCTTTATTATGTTGAAGTATGCTCCTTCCATACCTAATTTATCATGAAGAGATGATGAATTTTATTCAAGGTTTTTTTCAGCATCTACTGAAATGATATTTGCTTTTTTGTGCTTGAGTCTGTTGATGTTACATATCATATTTAATGACTTGTGTATGTTGAGCCATCTTTGCATTCCTGGGTGAATCCCACTTGATCAGAGTGGATTTTTTAAAATATGCTTTTGAATTTGGTTTGATAGTTTTTTGTTTTTGTTTTTTTTTTTGAGACAGGAGCCTCAAGTCCCCCTGGGTAGAGTGCCATGGCATCTCAGCTCACAGCAACCTCCAACTCCTGGGCTCAAGCGAGTCTCCTGCCTCCACTTCCCAAGTAGCTGGGACCACAGGCGCCAGCCACAATGCCTGGCTATTTCTTGGTTGCAGCCATCATTGTTGTTTGGCAGGCCTGGGCTGGATTCGAACCCGCCAGCTCAGGTATACGTGGCTGGCGCCTTAGCCACTTGAGCCATAGGCACCAAGCCTGGTTTGATAGTGTTTTTTGAAATAGTTGGAGTAAAATTGGCATTGGTTCTTCTTTAAATTTTTAAT
>CAUYTI010046747.1:0-18777 GCA_963575145.1 Galago senegalensis
CCTGCCAAACAACAAAGATGGCTGCAAAGAAAAAATACCAGGGCATTGTGGTGGGCCCCTGTGGTCCCAGCTACTTGGGAGGCTGAGGCAGGAGACTCGCTTGAGCCCAGGAGTTAGAGGTTGCTGTGAGCGGTGATGCCATGGCACTCTACCCAGGGGGATAGCTTGAGGCTCTGTCTCAAGTAAATAAAACAAATAAATAAAAACCAGGCAGCACCTGTGGCTCAGTGAGTAGGGCACCAGCCCCATTTACCAAGGGTGGTGGATTCAAACCCAGCCCCGAACAGCTAAAACAGCAATGAGAATTGCAACAACAAATAGCCGGGCATTGTGGAGGCACCTCTAGTCCCAGCTACTTGGGAGGCTGAGACAGGAGAATTGCTTGAGCCCAAGAGTTGGAGGTTGTTGTGAGCTGTGACACCATAGCACTCTACTGAGGGTGACAAAGTGAGATTCTGTCTCAAAAAAAAAAAAGTAAAAACCATTCTTACCTCATAAGAGGCACAAAATCAAGCCTTGGGTCAGATGTGGCCTGCTGGCCATACTTTGCCAACCCTTGTATTAATTCATTTAACCCTTGATATTAGCCCTGTAGTGGGGGGCTCTGATTTTCCTCCAAGGCTGCCAAGGACAGTTGCACAGTCTGTTCAGTGCAAAAAACTGTTCAGGAAATGAGGGATGAGGGCTGGCTGGGCTCTGCTTTGCTGAAGGAGCTGCAACCACCCCACAGGGGTGCCTACTGGATCCTGAATTACCCCCATTTTAGAGATATAGACACTGAAACCAGGGAAATTAAGAAAGTTCTCCAAGGTCACAAGCGAATGAACAAAGAAAATTTACAAGCAGAATCTGTAAACTGTCACAAGCAGAGCGCCTTTCAGATATGGAAATGGATAGATAGTGCAAGGTAGTGAGAAACGTCACCTGAGGAAGTCAGGTGCTCTCAAGATCATGTTCTGAAAGTCTTCCAGGGACAGCCGCCCATCATGGTCCCCATCAGCTTCGTCCAGCACCTTCTCACACACCAGGCTCACCTCCTCGGCGCTCAGCTCCCCCCGAGTCAGTTTGGTCACCGTCTGCTCCAGATCCCACGCACAGATGTAGTCATCATTGTTAAAGTCTGTGGAGCAGGATAGGTGGGGAGACACAGCAGGTGGCAGGCAAGATGGGTATATCCTGTTCCCATGTTTCAGAGGAGGAAACTGAGGCATTAGGAGGGCACCCAAGATTCTGAAGTAAAATCTGGATCTTGCCTTGGAATTGGGTAAGGACCTGCTGGGAGTTCATTCATTTATTCATATAACAAGAATGTATTGAGCACCCACTATTTGTTTGGGGGCCCATGATAATTGATTTTCATGTATTCACTAAATCAACAAGTATTTCTAGGTGCCAGACACCACAGTAGTTATTGAGTGCCTACTGTGTGCTCAACACTGTAATAACCTGCATTCATTTGTTTATTCAGCAGGTATTTATTGATCACCTAGTATGTGTCAGGTAGGATGATAATTAATTTTCATTCACTCACTCAACAAGTGTCTCTTGAGTGCCTACAAGGTACCAGGCACTGAGACAATGGCTTTTCTTTCATTTACTCATTCAACAAATATTTACTGAGCACTTACTACATGCCAGGCACAGGATGAAGAAAACAGATAGTGGTGCTACCTTTGAGTCTCCTCAGACAGAAAGTCAATAAGAAGTGAACAGATTGGCTTGGAGCCTGTAGCTCAAACAGCTAAGGCACCAGCCACATAGGAGGTGGCAGGTTCGAATCCAGCCCGGGCTTGCCAAAACAACAATGAACAACTAAAAAATACACACACACACAAATAGCTGGGCGTTGTGGTATTGCCCGTGGTCCCAGCTACTTGGGAGGCAAGGCAAGAGAATTGCTTAAGCCCAGGAGTTGGAGGTTGCTGTGAGCTGTGATGCTATGGCACTCTACCCAGGGCAACAGCTTGAGGTTCTGTCCCCCCCCCACCAAAGAAGAAGAAGAAGAAGAAGAAGGAGGAGGAGGAGGAGGAGGAGGAGAAGAAGAAGGAGGAGAAGAAGAAGGAGGAGAAGGAGGAGAAGGAGGAGAAGGAGGAGGAGGAGGAGGAGGAGGAGAAGAAGACAGATTGATGAATAAGAAATTAACACATTAACTAGCCTGTAAGATGTATGTAACTTACACTGGTTTTGAGCCTGGGGCCTCATGAAGCATATATAATTCACTTGTCTCTTTACCTTGGGTACCTTAGGTACCAAGTGGGCCCCAAAGGAAAAAAAATTTTTCTAATGTGGTAATCAGTGTTAAGGTGCACTGGGCAGTGCTAGGAAAGAAATAGGATGGCAGACCCGGAGTAGCTGGGAACAGGGCCTACTTTCTACCAATGCTTCAAGGATAAGAAAGAGCTGAGGGAAAGGTGGTCCAGTCAGAAGTATAGCACAGGTGTACTGTATACAGGTATATAGCCTGGAGGCAGAAAGAGTTTGGTGTATTCAGGAAACAGCAAGGTCAGTGTGGCTGGAATGGAGTGAGCCAGGGAATGAGAAGGGAGGTACCAGGGCAGGGTCGAGGAGAGGGTCACTCAAGGCCTCAAAGACCATGGGGTGACATTTTTGGTGGGATACACCTGGTTCTCATGCCCCACTCCACCCTGGGGCCATTCACACACCATAAATTTTAAAAGCATAATAGGCCTTGAGGTCACGGGGAGCCATTTCACTCATCACAGAAAACATATCTAGGAAGTTGTTGAGAGTCATGTGGCCATCTCCATCGTCTGAGAAGACCTGGGCAATCCTCTGGCGGAAGGGGTTGTCCTGGGGACAGAAAGGAAGGAGGCTGTCCATCCTCTGACCAGTGTCCCTGGGAGCCCACAGGGTTTCACTCTCAACACCTACCTTCCTGGAAAGTTCCAAATACCTTCCAGCAAGACTTTCCTCCCTCCCACAGTCCCTAAACAGGATTTGGGGGACTCTGCTCCCTGCCTCTGTGGTCTGAGTAAGGCTGACTTCACTTCCAGAGCCACAAGCAGCCACGTGATCCAGGTGAGGCCTATCAGAGATTTCCATTCTCCTGGCAACTGTGATTGACTCTAGGATGGGCATGTGTCTCTAACTGGCCAATCAGAGGCTGCCCTGGAATGTTTTTCTGAAAACTTGGGAGGGTGGGACCTGCTTTCTGCTGGTTGCAAAGCTGATAGAAAATAAAGCTAGGTGGTTGAAGATTCCCTTCAAAACCTTCAGAGGAGAGGCTGCCTGTGACTGAAACCTCTTCCTGGCAAGAGATGAGAGATGGAGGGAGATTCCTGAGCACACATCATCAAAGGCCCTGGTTCCAGCTGCATCTGCCCTAGTTCCTGCCCTAGATGTTTTATTCAGGTGATCCAGTCTGTTTTGTCCCTCTTGAATAAGGTTTCTCTCAGTTGCAATAAAGTAATTCCAACTCATAGTCACTCACCACCCCCCACCCAAGTTCCTCTCGGAGGCACAAACCATGCTTCAAACATCCAGGTGAGCAGAATCTGCATTTAGCAGCTTTTATTATGAAAAAAAGAGCAAATGTTGCCTGAGTGCTTGGCATGCAATACATCCTGTCCTAAGTGAATTACCTGTATTGTCTCATTTCAGCCTGTTATCTCATTTCATCCCCCTCTCCAACCACTCTGAGGGCTGTTTTTTGTTGTTGTTCATTTGTTTGTTTTTTTGAGACAGAGTCTCACTATGTCACCCTCAGTAGAGTGATATAGCATCACAGCTCACAGCAACCTCCAACTCCTGGGCTTAAGTGATTCTCTTGCCTCAGCCTCCTGAGTAGCTGGGACTACAGTGCCTGCCATAATGTCTGGCTATTTTTTGGCTATAGTTGTCATTGTTGTTTGACAGGCCCGGGCTGGATTTGAACCCACTAGCTCTGGGGTATGTGGCTGGAGCCCTAGCCGCTGAGCTACAGGTGCCAAGCCAATTCTGAGTTTTAATCCTGTCTCTGTCACATTGTACCTGTGTGACCATGAACAAATGTCACCACTGTGAGCCTCAGTTTTCTTATCTGTAAGATGGGGATAATTGAAGAATCTCCCTCATAAGAATGCAACGAAGGACATCACTACTATTTTCCCCCCACTTGTCTTATGCCTCAAGCATACCTTCAACTCAGGCATACTGCCAATGAGCTCATAAGGGACCTTCACATCGGGACAGCTGGTGTAGTCCAGAGGGACAAGCTGAGGGGCCAGGTCCTGGTAGCGATAGAAGAGCCTGGTGTGGGGAGGGAAAAGCTGGGGAAGGCTGGAAGCAGGAAGGGAGCAAAAGACTTATCCCTCCTTTCTCACATTTGAAGCTACTCAATCCACACAGAAGAGTGCTAGATCCCCCAAAGCCACCAGCCCTAGGCCTGGCCTTCAAGCCAGACACAGGTACTTCTACCCCACTGGAACCAGTGCCAGGGTGGGGAGAGGACCTGAAGTCTAGGAAAAACTAACTGGGAAAAGCAAGCCAAGGAGGAAGAAAGGCTTCCTGGGGGAGGGGGCATTGGTGGTGGGCTTTAAAGTATGAGCAGGAGCTTACCAGGCAGACGGAGTTGGGAGAAGGTAGGATGTTTGTGGTCAAATCATTTCACAGTAAGCATTCCAAGAATTCTAGATAACCCATCAAAATCTGGAAATCTTTACATTACTGACAAGACCCTGACTCTGATGATCTCCCCATTCTCACATTTTCCTTTCCTTCCTTTATAATAGAAGGTAGGTTCTTCAAGGGAGACAGAGCAGAGGCAAACAGCTAATATTCAGGGGGTTTTTTAAGGACAAATGAAAGATATTGTGCAAAGCACTGAATACCATGCACACTACCTAGATTAGAAGACCAGCTCACCCATTAAATGCCCCCACCTGGTGATGCTATACCATCATTGAGTAGCTGACTTGTGGAGATCATGCTTGATGAATCTGAAGTCCCCAAGCTGCCAAGAACCGTCTCTTTTTTTTTTTTTTTTTGAGACAGAGCCTCAAGCTATCCCCCTGGGTAGAGTGCCAAGGCATCACAGCTCACAGCAACCTCCAACTCCTAGGCTCAAGCAAGTCTCCTGCCTTAGCCTCCCAAGTAGCTGGGACCACAGGCACCCACCACAATGCCGGCTATTTTTTGGTTGCAGCTGTCGTTGTTTTGGCAGGCCCGGGCTGGATTCAAACTCGCCACCTTAGGTGTATGTGGCTGGTGCCTTAGCCACTTGAGCCACAGTTGCCAAGCCCAAGAACCATCTCTGAGGGAGGCAGGAGCCCCTGGGTTATATAAAGACTAGGTACTGGATGGTGTGAGGGGGCTCCTAGAACTTCAGTCCTGACCACCCTGTTTCCTATCTGGGTCCTTTCAGAGACTACCCTGGGTTTAGGCTTCAGTGTAACCTTGAGCAACTACCTTTCCCCTTCTGAACCTCCGTTATCCTATCTGATAAGCAAGAAGCTTGGGACAGGCTAAAAGTCAGCCTTCAGACTCCCTGGGGCTCTGCACACCTGCCCTCAGGCTTAGGGTCAGTCTGGCCCTTTGTCTGAGCCTCAGTTTCCCCAATAGTAATCTGATCGTGATGGCCAAGGTGACCCCACAAGCTGTCCTCACCCAGACAATGGGGCTCACAGGCAAAAGGTGTGCCCATCAATAATGGATGCCTTGTGACCACATAATTGGGGCCTTGGCCCCTGTCACTCTGCAGCTGAACCCCAGCCAGATTAGGTTTCACAGCTCCAAGTTCATGGGTCAGGGCCTCTGGACAATGGCCCCACAGTCTGAGTGATGATGTGGGATACTCACCTGTGCCCATCTTGCTGGTCTGATGCCAAGGATCTGTAGGCATCTCAGGCCACCTCCTTGCCCTGCACTCTCTCCTTGGTTTTAACCCCACACCTCAAAGCTGCCTCTGGACTCTGCACTTAGACTCCTGGCCTCCAGTCCCAGCCTCTCCACATAGGCCTGGGAGGAGGTGTCTTTCTAATGTGTTGGTTGGTCTCTCCCCTCCTCACACACTCTTCATGGCTCCCTGCCACCCTTGGGAGAAAAGCCAAGATCATCAGCTTAGAAACTGAGATAGGCATGCCTAAGACCTCCTGCCCCACCTTTAGCACTTTTAAGTCCCACCAAATTGCAAATATCCTCCAGCAATGAACAGAAAGTTGTTTCCAGGCCTTCTCTCTCCTCCCCAGACTGACCTCATGATCTCCTTCCTTGTGAAGAACGTACAGTCCTGTGGAGAGATGTGGTGCCTTTACCCAGACCTTGCCTTTGGAGCATTATTTCCCCACCTCCTCCCACCACCCCATACCCACACCGATAGCCTGACACCACTGCATACAGAGCCACACCAGGAACCCTGGCTGGCTGTGACCCCAGATGGAGAGATAATTTTCCCATTTCTCAGACCTGAGAACCAAAGCTGTCAAGCCTGGGGAGGGCCATCCTGTCCCCTCTACCTGATATGCTTCCAGCTGCTCATGAGTGAAGACTGTCTGCTTGTTGCCCATAGTGAGGACACAGCACGCACTCCGGATGGACCCCTGAAGCCCCCAGTCTCCTCAGGGCCACATGTTTGGGTTGCCAGGCTGCTGTGTACCAGTGTCTGGGCAAATCTCCCTGCCCTGCCTGTCACCTGCCCACCTGCACCGTCACTCCCAGTCTGATTGAGACTCAAGTTACAGCCGTGCTCTCTGGGAAACAGCTTGAATGCGTCTCCTGGCAAAGAGGTCATGGAGTAGCCCTCAGTGGGGAGCCCACATCTGCCACCACCAGGTGAATCTGGGGCCAGGGGGCACCTTTGAGAAATAGACAGGGTGTCAGAAAGGCTGTGGGCACATCCCAGCTCAAATTCTAGCTCTCTGCCCTTTAGCTGTGTGGCCTTGGTTAAGCTAGTTGACATCTCTGAACCTCATTTCTGATAAGAAATTATTACTTATCTCAGGATCTTTCTGAGAATCTGATGAGATAACAAAATATTTGACCACTGACTATGAGCCAATTCTAGGCACTGGGAGCATAACAATGAACAAGCTGGATGAGGTTCTGAGGTGTCCATTGGAGTTTTTAATCACTATTATTATAAGTATTATGTCAAGACTTAGAAAAATGATCCAAGTTCTAAGTTTGAGAAACGGGTTAAAGAACACCAGATAGTTCTTTATTGCAAAAATTATCAGAGCCTTTCTTCTCCTTCTCCCTCTTCCCCTCTGCCTCCCCCTGCCTCTCCTCCTCCTCCTTCTCCTTCTTTTAAGAATCAGGGTTTCCCTCTATTGTCCAAGGCTGGAGTACAGTGGTGCAATCACAGCTCACTGCAGTCCTGAGCTCTTAAGCTCAAGTGACCCTTCCACCTTAGCCTCCTAAGTAAGTAAGTTAGAACTACAGGTGCATGCATGCCACAATGCCCAGCAGATAATTAAAAAAACAATATATTCTTTTTGAGACATAGTCTCACTTCGTTTCCTTCGGAAGAGTGCTATGGTGTCACAGCTCACAGCAACCTCAAACTCTTGGGCTCAACAATTCTCGTGCCTCAACCTCCCAAGTAGCTGGGACTACAGATGCCCGCCACAACACCCAGCCATTTTTAGAGATGGGGTCTCACTCTGGCTCAGCTGGTCTCGAACGAGTGAGCTCAGGCAATCCACCACCTCTGCCTCTCACAGTGCTAGGATTACAGGTGTCAGCCACCACACTGGCCTCAAAATAATTTTTTTTTTTGTAGAGACAAGATCTTACTATGTAACCCAAGCTGGTCTTGAACTCCTAGCCTCAAGAAATCCTCCTGCCCCAGCCTCTCAAAGTGTAGGGATTACAGGTGGGAGCCACCATGCCTGGCCAGAGGCTTTAATATTCAAATGTGTACTGTGCATCCTCATGGAGAAGATACAATGTAGCTGCTACCAACATTATTAAGACCCAAGATCCAGGCCCAGCAGTGGCTCATGGCTGTAATCCTAGCACTCTGGGGCTGAGGCAGGTAGGTCACCTGAGCTCAGGAGTTCAAGACCAGTCTGAGCAAGAGTGAGACCCCCATCTCTACTAAAAATAGAAAAGCTAGCTGGACATTGTAGTGGGCACCTGTAGTCCCAGATACTTGGGAGGCAAGAGGATCTCTTGAGCCCAGGAGTTTAAAGTTGCTGTGAGCTATGACACCATGGAATTCTATGCAGGGCAACAGTGTGAGACTCTATCTAAAAAAGAAAAAAAGAAGAAGACTGAAGATCCTTCGGGGGGGGGGGTCTAAAGTTCTTAGCCTGGTTCTTCATGTCTTTCTTACTCTCTTTCCACTTTCCTCTCCTGATCAGCCCTTTACAGCCCCATTACCCCAACCCTCTGAATCATTCTTGAGTCTTTCCCTTCCCTTATCCCCGTTCTCTAAAGCCTGGACCAGAAGACATCCAAGAGATTTCCCTGCCTCAGCCTTGTTACTGAACAGCAGGCTCACTTCCTGACATGCATAGAAGGCAATATTATGGCAACAGCTTTCAAGAAAGGAAAGCATTTTGTTGTGAGTCCACTGGCAAAGAGCAAGGAGGCAATGCTCAAATCTGTCTTTCCAAGCTGGAGTTTAGGGTAATGCAAAGAGTAAGGGATGGAGGGAGGGGAGGAGATGAGAAGATGCAGCAAGGCATGATCTTGTTGGGTCAGATTGGGGTCATGTGAGGAAGCAGTGATCTGACTGGATGGTGGGTCCTTGGCTCTTCAGTCTGTACTGCACCCTTCGCTTCTTAACTCAGTCCCTGCTCCTCAATCCAAGCATTTAGGTTTTGTTTCGCCTGTGGTTGACTTTTCCTTATGGCTGGAGCTGGGGTCATGAATTGGGCACACTTGGTTCATCTGGGCATGCTCAGGTTACATGACCTGCAACCCAGGGGGTCTGTTGCACTGAAAAACAACTCATCATTTCATTACATTTTCTTACTGGCACAGTTGAACCAAAGTTGAACTAGACTGAACTGGTTCTGCAGTTACAGCCTCATCAAACCATCCTCTACCCGAATCTACACAGTCATCTTGTAAAATGTGACCCTGATCAGGCTTTAAAGACTCCCCACCAAGGTGACTTTAAAAATAGACATCATTTGATGAGGTGCCATTTATTTATTTTTGGTGTTGCTGCAATTTGCCAATGGGGTCTTCTTCATAAAATCTTCCAAAGGGGAGGAGTGATAGGAGGGAGTGTGGTATGCTTACACCTAACGGCATAATAGTGTATATGGCACACCTCCTGGGTACAGGACACAACGACAACAGGGACCTTACTAACAAACACCGTAACCTAATCATTTGTATCCGCATATTAATGCCTGGCTAATTTCTCTATTTTTAGTAGAGACTGGCTCATGCTCTTGCTCAGGCCAGTCTCAAACTCCTAGGATTACAGGCATAAGCCACCCCACAGAGCTATTTAAATTGTCTATAATATTTCTATGGCTGTATTTTAAAAATTTTTGTTTCCGAATATCTTCCATCTATGATTTGTTGAATCCATGGATGCAAACCCCACGGATATGGAGAGCTGACTCCAGTTGCAAATCATCTATCTCATAAGGAACTAATATTCAGAATATATAAAGTACTTTTGTAACTCAACAATAAAAAGACACACAACTCAAGGACAACATGCTGAATGCTCAAGGACAACACGTACTATACAAAGAAGGAATTTGGGGGGTGATGGGACTTTTCTATATCTTGACAACAGTGTTGGTTTTACCAAAAGAAAAATTTTCAACTGGGCACGATGGCTTACGCCTATAATCCTAGCATTCTGAGAGGTCAAAGAGGGTAGATTCCTTAGCTCAGGAGTTGGAGACCAACCTGAGCAAGAGTGAGATCCCATCTCTACTAAAAATAGAAAAACAGAGGCAAGAGAATCGCTTGAGCCCAAGAGTTGGAGGTTGCTGTGAGCTATGATGACATCATGGCACTCTACCCAAGGCAACAGCTTGAGATTGTCTTCAAATAATAATAATAATAATAAATTAATTAATAATAAAACACTGAGGCTCTGTCTCAAAAAAAAATAATAATAAAACTTTCAAAACCTATATTGAGCAGACCCACAAGTGGGCAGCTCTCAGGACTGGGAGAGGTTCAAAAAGCACCCCTAGCCAGTGGCAGGCAATATTCATAGAAAAAAATAAATGACATACAAAACAGTCAGGCATTTGCTTAATAAGGACATGGTCTCATCAGTGGACAGCCTATGACTGGCTGAAGTTCAACTGCTATGATTGGCTGAGATTCAGCTATTGGTTATACAAGTAAGACATATACCCTTGTTAGGTTGCAGCTGTTTGCATACAAAGTTAGGTTGACATTTGCTGCATAGGGATGCAAGATATGGAGGCAGCTTTAGGTCAAATCTATTTTAACAGTTACATGGCAGGCTGTATTCATTTGACAAAACTCATAGAACTCTACACTAAAAAGGTTAATTTAATTTTATTGCAATTTTTTTTTTTTTTTTGAGACAGAGCCTCAAGCTGTCCCCCTGGGTAGAGTGCCATGGCATTACAGCTCACAGCAACCTCCAACTCCTGGGCTCAAGCGAGTCTTTTGCCTCTGCCTCCCAAGCAGCTGGGACCACAGGCACCCACCACAACGCCCAGCTATTTTTTGGTTGCAGCCGTCATTGTTGTTTGGCGGGTCCGGGCTGGGGATTCGAACCTGCCACCTTAGGTATACGTGGCTGGCGCCTTAGCCAGTTGAGCTATAGGCGCCGAGCCATTTATTGCAATTTTTAAAGTGAAAATAATAGCAAAACTAATTAGAAAAGTCTCCTTACTCTCTATTGCTTCATGACTGAAATCCAGGTTCCTATGCCTAATCAGACACCTGATGGTTTGGTTATACCCTGGCCCTCCAGCAACAATTAATTATTGATCACTTACTGTGTGCCAGGCACTGTCCTAAGTCTTGGTAATACATCATGAGCAAAGCCAAGTCCCAACTCTCATGGAGTTCACATTCCAATGGCCAAGCCATCAAATAAATACATAATTAGTCAGGAGTGATAAATTCTACAAAAAATAAAACAGAGCAGGGATTGAGAGAGATACAGGTAGGCTATAAAGATCAGAAAGGAAAAGAAACTCTGTCACGCTGGCATTTGAGTAGTGACCCGAAGAAAGTGAGTGAGAGAACAGGCTGAGTAGGAAGAGAGTTCCTGGCAGAGAATAGAACAGGTGAAAAAGCCCTGAGGCTGGAATAATCTTCACATAGTAGAGGGAGGGCAAGGAGGTTTAGCACTGGGTAAGGACTCTACAAGCACTATGATTAGTTAGCTGCTCACCTCTGCCAGTCACCGGAGGCTGTTTCTCTGACACTCCAGCTCCAATAATGGGTTTGTGGTTATTTTGCATTTCCAAGAAATCATTCTTAATGACATAAGACAAATTAATTTTATCTTTGTATGGATTGAGTCCACCTTTATTACTGTAAACAATATGCAACAATACCCCTTATAATATAAGATATAGTGCACAGACTTGCAATCATAACAATACCATTAACCATTGTGGAAATGCAAACCAAAACCACAATGAGATGTCGCCTCACAGCTACTTAAAACAGTAAACATATTGTCAAGATTGGAGCCCCTGTACTGTTGGTGGGAAGGCACAATGATGTAGCTGCTATGGGAAACAGTATGAAGGTTCCACAAAAATTTAAAAATAGAGCTACCACGTGATCCAGCAATCCTGCTTCTGGGAATTTATTTGAAGGAATTGAAATCAGGATCTTGAAGAAATACTAGTGGCTCGGCGCCTGTGGCTCAAGCGGCTAAGGCACCAGCCACATACACCTAAGGTGGCAGGTTCGAATCCAGCCCCGGCCCGCCAAACAACAATGATGGCTGCAACCAAAAAAAAATGGCCAGGCGTTGTAGCAGGCGCCTGTAGTCCTAGCTATTTGGGAGGCTGAGGCAGGAGACTCGCTTGAGCCCAGGAGTTGGAGGTTGCTGTGAGCGTGATGCCACGGCACTCTACCCAGGGGGACAGCTTGAGGCTCTCTCTCAAAAAAAAAAAAAGAAAGAAAAAGAAATATTAGTATTCCCATGTTCATAGCAGCATTATTCAGAATAGCCTGGACATGGAAACAACTAAAGGTCTATTGACAAATGAATGAAAGACAATATGGTATACCACACACGCATGCACGTAAACAATGGGATACTAATCAGCTTTTAAAAAGAAGGAAATCCGGCTCGGCGCCTATAGCTCAACCGGCTAAGGCGCCAGCCACATACACCTAAGGTGGCGGGTTCGAATCCCCAGCCCGGACCCGCCAAACAACGATGGCTGCAACCAAAAAAAAATAGCCGGGCATTGTGGTGGGCGCCTGTGGTCCCAGCTACTTGGGAGGCGGAGGCAGGAGACTCGCTTGAGCCCAGGAGTTGGAGGTTGCTGTGAGCTGTACTGCCGCGGCACTCTACCCAGGGGGACAGCTTGAAAAAAAAAAGAAGGAAATCTTAGACTACTTGACAACGTGGATGAACCTTGAGGACATTATGCTAAGTGAAATAAGCCACACCAAGAAAGACAAATACTATATGACTCATATAAAATGAGGTTCTAAAATAGTCAAATTCATAGAGTTGAAGAGTGGAAAGGTACTGCCAGGGGAGGGGGAAAAGTAGCAAATGGGAAGTTACTACTAATCCACAGCATAAAGTATCAGTCAAGCAAGCTGAATACGCTCAGCTGACGTGCTGTACAACATTGTACCTAGAGTTAATGATAATGAATGACACTTAAAATTAGACCTCATGTTAAGTGTTCTTATCACAATAAAACAATTTAACCCACCACATCACTGTCCCATCATCCAACAGTCGCACTTTGGGGTAATTCCAAAGGAGTGAAAATTTATGTTCACACGAGAACCTGCAACAGAAGTTGAGAGCCCCAAACTGGAAACCACACGCATGTGAAAGGTTAAGCAAACTGATACGCCCATATCATCCAAGAATACTACTATGACATCTAAGAATTACTACTCAGTAATAAAAAGGAAACATACACTTATATAAAACCTCTGGGGAATTACGTTGAGTGGAAGCAAGCCAATCCTAACATGCTGTATATGATTCCATTTATGTCATATTCCTTTTTTTTTTTTTTTGAGAAAGAATCTCACTATGTCACCCTTAGTAGAGTGCTGTGGTGTCACAGCTCACAGCAGCCTCAAACTCTTGGGCTTAAGTGATTCTCTTGCCTCAGCTTCCCAAGAAGCTGGAACTATAGGTGCCTGCTACAACACCTGGCTATTTGTTGTTGTTGTTGTTGTTGTTGTTGTTGTTGCGGCTGACTCGGGCGGGTTTAAACCTGCCAGCCTTACTGTATGTGGCTGGCGCCATAACTACTGTGCTACAGGCGCCGAGCCTATGTCACATTCTTAAAACAGTATCAGAGAAATGAAGGACAGATGGCTGACTGCCAGTGAGTGTGCAGGAATGGAGGCATACCAATAAAAGGGCAACAATTGGAACCTTTGTGATGACAGAATCATTCTGTATCAGAATCATTTCTGGGGTAATGTGGTAATGTTGATATCCTGGTTTTGATACCTTAGGATAGTTTTGCAAGATGTTACCATCAGAGAAAACCATTGATATTGAAGTTACAAAAGCTTTGAAGAATATTTTGGGTTTTTGTTTTGTTTTACTTTGAGACAGAGTCTCAAGCTATCAACCTGGATAGAGTGCTGTGACGTCATAGCTCGCAGCAACCTCAAACTCTTGGGCTTAACCAAATCTCTTGCCTCAGCCCCCCAAGTAGCTGGGACTGCAGGCACCCAACCCAACACCTGGCAATTTTTTGTTATAGTTGTCATTGTTGTTTAGCATGCCTGGGCCAGATTCGAACCCGCCAGCCCTGGTGTATGTAGCCAGCGCCCTAACCACTGTGCTATGGGCGCCAAGCCTGAAGGATATTTTGGATGTATTCCCACAATTACTATTCCTCGGGGGAGTTTGTACAAGATTATTTTCTTGAGACTGCTCTTTCTGGGGCAGGGGGACAGAGTCTCATTGAGTTGCCCTGGGTAAGGTGCCCTAGCATCATAGCTCACACCAACCTCATAGTCTTGGGGTCAAGAGATCCTCTTGTCCCAGCCTTCTGAGTAGCTGGGAGATCAGGCACCTGCCACAATGCCCTGCTAATTTTTTTTCTATTTTTAGTAGAGACAGGGGTCTTACTCTTACTCAGGCTAGTCTCGAACTCCTGAGCTGAAGTGATCCAACTGCCTCAGCCTCCCAGAGTGCTAGGATTACAGACATGTTTCACCAGGCCTGGCCTGTTTTATTTCTTAAAACTTCATGTAAGCCTCCCATTATGTCAAATTAAAAGTTTAATTTTCGTAAAGCCCAATACTGCTCCCCATTCAAAGATCCACATTTCAGTGTCTCTAAAATCAAGATGTGTCGCACAATGCTGTTAGCCTGTTCTCATTGTCTACACGTGCATGCACATCAAAAGCACAGCTCCTAAGTGGGGTCCAGTGGTACATGCCTGTAGTCCTAGCTACTGGGGAGGCTGAGGCCCAGAAGTTCAAGGCCAGCCTAGGTAGTACAGCAAGACCTTCATCTCTGGGGGGGAGGGGAGGGAGAAAGAAGGGCAGGGGCAAGCCCGAACTTCTATCAGCCAAAGACAAAGCAGCCTATGCCTGCTTCAGATGCCTTGGACATACAGAAAAGAAAAGCATCAGCTTCCAAACTCATGGAATAGAAGCTTGTGGCTGGGAAAACAGTCTCCTAGGGTGGGAGGGATGGGGCTGTGGAATCCCATGTACTTAGCTCCATTCCTAAAGTGAGAGTTCAAAGTCAGCTAGCTTGATGTCATTGCAAAGTTGACTAAAAAAAATACACCTCCTGGATATTTAATTCCTTTACTGTGACACTATGGCACTCTACCGAGGGTGACAAAATGAGACTCTTTCTATAAATAAATAAACAAGTTTTATTTTATTTAAATAAAATAAGCACAGTGAGCTGCACTCTAGCCCAGACAACGCAACAGAGCAAGACCCTGTCTCGAAAAAAGAAAGAAAAGAAAAAAGAAAAAGAAAGGAATGATTCTCTCCAGTGTTCCTGACAGCACAGAGGACAATATCATGTGATATAGGAAAGATATTGACATCCCTAACTTGAAAAGTAATTTGAAAGTGTACAATTTGGAAGAAGTTCAGGAAACCTTACCCAATGTATTGTATTTTCTTTGCATGTATACACATTTATTACGTATAATAAAATTCTCTGTGTGTTTGAATCTCAAGCTGTTGTGTCATAGATTATTTGGCAGTTTTCCCTCCTTAGCATATGCATTAACGATGCCCGCAAGAGGTTAAAATGTGGCTGGAAGGAGGGACAAACAGTTCTTTTTTGTTCATTCAGTGGTTTGTGTCTCTTCAAAACTCAGCTCTCCCTGACAAAATTTTATTCATCAGTATTTAACTGATCTCATTAAATAAAATGTCCTATTTAGAGGCTAATAATGCAAAAAAAGGTTGAGCAACACTGCCTCCAAGGTGTAGAAAATATGGTGCACTTTACAATAGATGATCTCAGTGTGGTGATAAAAAGTGACAGTGGATCACTCAGTGTAGGCTGGATTACAGTTTGTGCCTCAGTTTCCCCAACAGGGTGATTGCGACAGTAAATAAGATAAGTTATGTAAATCCATATAAAGTGTTGACTGATGCTGCTGTTTTTATTATCAGCAGCAGATCTATTTAATTAAAGAGGAAAAGGAAGCTCAGAGAGGTTAAGCCACTTGCTCCAGGACACACAGCTTTAGATTTGCCATAGATAAGCTCCACAGCCTCTCCCACAACCTCCAAGGCCAGGCAGCTGGGCTGGCTGGTAGGGAACAGGTTTCCCCAGTTGAGTCTGTACAGTTACACTCTGTGGAACTGATTATACTGATTATACTTAGCTGATACTAGAAGCAGGTTATCTCTAGGGGCTCTCATCCAATTGTGAACTATCAAAAGTTGTGCTGGTGGCCCAAGAATTAGCAGTCCCTTGCTGCCCCCTACAGGTAAGAGTAAGAAAGGTAGTCATTGTGCCTTTGTCCTGTGTCCTAGATTGGGGGACATTTGCTGCTTCTTTCCTTTCTGCTTTCTAAGGTTCCCCCCCTAAAAATAAAAAGCTTCCCTGACACAATTTGAGCAATAGTTGTAAGAAATAAAAATACGCAAATCTACATAAACTTGGACACAGCAATTCCACTGCTTGCAGAAATTGGCTAAGATTTGCAGGCATGGAGACAGTTATTGGTTGGGGACCAGTTCACTCAGCCCCAGGACATTCAGCTTTCAAGGAAGGTGCAGTGGGGTTATGTTTTATGCCATGTAAAAAGATTTTAGCCATTTTGCTAAGTGAAAAGCTGACAGAAATGGAAAGAGCATTGCACAAGTCTGTAGATGTTGGCGTTTACACACTTCTGTGAATCATAACAAAATTGTTCATCAATTTGAAAGAAGATGGGTTCTACTTTCTTTTTATGGTGATTTTTTTCTTTATCTTCTGTTTTTATTTTTATTTATTCATTTTTTTCAGGCAGTGTCTTCTTCTGTCATCCAGTCTGGAGTACAGCGGCATCATTATAGTTCACTGTAGCCTCAAATTCCTGGGCACAAGTGATCCTCCTGCCTCAGCCTCCTGAATAACTGAGACTACAGCTGTGCACCACAACGTCTGGCTGATTTTTCTATTTTTAGAAGATACAGGGTTTCACTATGTCACTCAGGCTGGCCTCAAACTCCTGAGCTTAAGTAATCCTCCTGCCTCAGTCTCCTACAGTGCTAGAATTACAGGTATGAGCTTCTACATCTGGCCATTTTTTTAAAGCCCTTTCTGCACTGTGTGGTTTTTTTTTTCCACACAGGGTATGTATGTGTGGGTATATATATATCATATATATATACATATGATATATATATATGTATATATATATATATATATATATATATATATATATACACACACACACACACACACACTGTGTTGTGTTCGAGTTTCTCTCTGTTGCCTGGGCTACTGAGCAGTGGCATCATCATAGCTCCCTGCAAACTCCTGGGCTCAAGCAGTCCTCCTGGCTCAGCCTCCCACATATCTAAAACTACAGACACGCACCATAACACCTGACTAATTTTACTATTTTTTTGTAGAGAGCGGTTCTCACTCTTACTCCTGGCTTGAAGTGATCCTCCCCCCTGAGCCTCTCAAAGTGCTGGAACTATAGGGATGAGCCACAGCACCCAGCCAGAAGCCTGGTGATAAGATTTAAGCACAACACAAAAAGTCAGTCACAATATCCCAATAAGGGAAAAGGCACTGACCAAGCAAGTATAGAATGAGATCCTATTTTCCTTTTTAATTTTTTTAATTTTTTTTTGAGACAGAGTGTCAAACTGTTGCCCTGGGTAGAGTGCCATGGCATCACAGCTCACAGCAACCTCAAACTCTTGGGCTTAAGTGATTCTCTTGCCTCAGCCTCCCAAGTAGCTGGGACTACAGATGCTCACCACAATGCCCAGCTATTTTTTTTGTTGTTGCAGTTGTCATTGTTGTTTTAGCTGGCCTGGGCCAGGTTTGAACCCTCCAGCCTCAGTGTATGTGGCCAGCACCCTACCTACTAAGCTATGGGCACTGCCATATTTTCCTTTTTAAATTAAATTATAGATAATAAGAGACTGGAAATAAATCAAAATAATAACAGATATTACCTCTGAGAGAGAGTAATTTCTGCTATCTTCTCAGGGCATCTCTATATTTTTCCAATTACATATTCCATAGTAAATGTTTGTGTACCTTTTTTAATCAGATAAAGAGACATATGAAGTCTGACAATTAAGTTCATGATCTGTTGTCATATGACACACAAAAACACACAAGACAATAATGAACGCCATTCAGCAAGACACTGTCACACATTGACACAAAAGTATCTGTAAAACACTAATATACCAAGGTTATGAAACTTTACCAAGTTATTTGTACAGTGCTGCCAGCATAAGTGCTTGGTGGGATGCTCATGTACTTAGTAGTCAGACCTTGTACAACAATAGCTTTGATGGTCATTCCAGAAAAAGAGTTCCAAAATTGCTTCAGAGCAAGGAGTAGGCACTGGTGTCTCTGCCCACAGCTTCCCAAGGCAAGTATTTCAAAGGTGACTATAGTGATATTCAACAATGAGGTATATAGTGCTTTTTTTTTTTTTTTTGAGACAGAGACTCTGTCACCCTGGGCAGAGTGCTATGGCATCATAGCTAACAGCAATCTCAAACTCTTGGGCTCAGGCAATCTTTGTGCCTCAGCTTCCCGAGTAGCTGGGCCCATAGGCACCACCACAATGCCTGGTTAGTTTTTCTATTTTTAGTATAGACAGTGTCTTGATCTTGCTCAGGCTTGTCTCAAACTCCTGAGCTCAAGCAATCCATCCCCTCAGCCTCCCAGAGTGCTGTGACTATAGGAGTGAGCCACTGTGACCCCCCCATAACACTTTTTTTAGGATGAGTTCACGAACTTAATTGTCATACCTTTATACAATGTTGTGAATGTACTAAATGCTACTGAAGTGTATATTTTAAAATGGTTACAATGTTAAATTTTATTTCAGGCTCGGCGCCTACAGCTCAACCGGCTAAGGCGCCAGCCACATACACCTAAGGTGGCGGGTTCAAATCCCCAGCCCGGACCCGCCAAACAACAATGACGGCTGCAACCAAAAAATAGCCAGGCGTTGTGGCGGGCACCTGTGGTCCCAGCTACTT
>CAUYTI010046751.1:0-35698 GCA_963575145.1 Galago senegalensis
GCGTGCTTTCAAGTATTGTTCAATTTCCTTCAGATTGTCATATTTCTGGGAATAAAGTTTCTTGTAATATTCATTAAGGATTTTTTTTGAATTTCTAGGGGGTCTGTTGTTATTTCATCTTTACCATTTCTAATTGATGAGTTCTCCTTCAATTTTAAAGCTTAGCTTAGCGGGATATAGAATTCTGGGCTGGAAATTATTCTGCTTATGTAGATTAGAGATAGATGATCATTGTCTTTTGGCTTGAAGTTTTATTAGAGAATTCCGTGGTCATCCTGATAGATTTGCCCCTGTAAGTCAGTTGGCACTTACTCTTGGCAGGTTGCAAAATCATTTCTTTTGTCTTTACTTTAGATAGATTCATCACAATTTGCCTTGTCGAAGCTCTATTTGAGTTGAGGTGACCAGATTCCAATATCCCTCTGAGAGGAGTATGTCAGAATCGTTGGTGATATTTCGAAATTTTTGATTTATAATATTCTCTAGAATGGCTTCCATTCCTCTGGGGCATTCTTCTTCCCCTTCTCGGATACCTATAGCTTGTATGTTTGAATGCTTCATAGAGTCCCATAATTTTATCAGTGAACCTTTTGCTTCCTCTCTCTTCTGCCTCTTTAACTATCTGAGTTATCTCAATAGCTTTATCCTCTACCTCTGAGATTCTTTCTTCTGCATTGTCTAATCTGGTGTTGATACTTTCTATTGTATCTTTTAAGTTCCCTAATTGACTGCTTCAGTTCCTTCAGCTCTACTATATCCTTTCTATATTCTTCATATAGTTCATCTCTTATTCAATTTTGTTTTTGGATTTCCTTTTGGTTATTTTCCACTTTCTCAGAAATTTCTTTCATTGGTTTTGTTGTTGTTGTTGTTGTTGTTGTGTCCCACTTTCTCAGCAATTTCCTTCATTGTTTTCAGCATCTGCATTTTAAATTCTCCTTCTGACATTTCAAACATTTCTTTACAGGAGGAATCCTCTGCTGTAGCTACCTCACGATCCCTAGAAGGGGTTATTCTGGACTGGTATTTCATGTTTTCAGGACTTTTCCGCTGATTCTACTTCATGAGTGCTTTCTTGTATCTATTTCCGTACCCTAATTTTCCTTTCACTTCTCCTTGATCTTTAAATTGCTGTTCCACTGGCCTAAAGTTTTAATGAGTCCTTTTGGTTCGGGACCAGAAGGATGAGAAGATTGAAGAGTAAGAAGGGAAAAAAAGATTTAAAAAAGAAAGAAAAAAGGGAAAGGAAAGGGAGTGAGTAAAAGGGAATATTGACCAAAAGAAGAGAGGCATATAAAGAGGGAGACAGGTATAATATGGGTGTGTAGTAGGGTATTTTGACCCAACCTTAAAGACCCTCAACCTCTGGGGATGCTAGGTTGGGTGCTTCCCTTGAGGTTAACAGCTCTTGCCTGCTGAATCAGCCACAGTACCCCACCTCCACCAGGTAGAGAGGAAAGACAAAAATGCTATAAATCAAACTGAAACAAACAAGCAAAAAGACTTATGGGATAAAATTGGAAGAAAAAAGAACACATAATAATGGCAGAAACATTGGTAAAAATGAAATTCTAATTGTTAAAGAAGGCAAAATGGAAGATTGTATTTAAACTAGAATAGTGAAAAAAAGAGAAAAAAGAGAAAAATCTCAAGGAATATAATTTTGAAATTAAGAAATAAACAAAACAAACAAACAAAAAACTCCCCCCAAAACAAAAACCCCCACAGCAAAAAATCAAATAGTATGTATATCTTGCTGAATATTGTCCGGGCAACAGTCGATCTTCTGAGGTATGAGATGTTAATCCCAATGTTGATACAGTTGTACGAGATGGAGACTGGAGGCCTCTGCTGATCTCTCAAAACCCACAGGCTTGGGAGCCCCAAAGTCTCCTCAGTCCACTTAAAAAACACTCCAAACTATGAACCTTGGCCAAGTACTTATCCCTTGGATCTCTTTTGGTATGGCTGCCTGCTTATCCAGTGGCCCAAATCCAGTCTCCCTCTATGCCCCCAAGGGCAATGGCTGTTAATCTGCCAAACACTTGAATCTCCACACTTCCCCAGTGTCTCAGTCTCCACCTTTGGGCAGCTCAGTCACTAGATTATTCACTCAAGATCTCCTGGCTGATACCTGTACTGCAACACACAGACTCAGCTCCCCCACAGAAGCTGTACAGACGACCCACAGTTGAATTATATTAGCTCTTTTCCAGCTCAGTGGCTCAGTCCAGTGCCCCAGACAATGCCCAATGTCATCTGCACACACCAGCCCAAGATCTCTTCTTAGGGAGACAGCACCCTATGCTCAGACAAGACAGTTTAGTTTCATGTGTTCTCCATGGAAAATGGCGCTGAGATGGAGTTCTTTTCTCTGAGGTCCTGCCTGTAGTTTGCAGAAATGCAGAGACATTCTCACAAAAGAATACCGAAGGGCCAGGTCTGGGTTGCAGCTGGAAGTTTGAAAACTTGTCAGAGGCATTCAGCTGCTGTTCTCTGCTCCTCTCATATCATTAACATTATAATCACTGGTTTTGTTTTAGAGAGAATTAGTCAAACAAGAGCAAGATACCTGGCTTCCTTATGTTTTAACCCCAAACAGAGTCAATTGTATATGTGTTCAGCAGCGTTCACACTGAATTGTAATCTTAATGGCAGTTTCCTGATCTTACTTCACTTCTATTTACCTGTATTGAATTCTTACTGAATGTTTGAGAGTACATAAGATAATCAGTAAAGTTGGGCCAGGTCGCTGTGTCAGAGAGAGCCTCGACCACCCTTTTTGCCATTCATTCCATCTGTGGTTTCTTTTCCCTGTGTCACTGATCAGAGGGCTCTGGGGAACACTAACATCTCCCAAAGCAGTTCAATTGAGTGCCAAAGTCTAAAAAAAAAACAAAACAGCCCACAGGTAAGGCTTTTCCTGTTTATAGTCTCTTTGTTGCTATGGTTACAGCTGAAGGCAGCCTCCAAATAAACAAACACATCTACCACTTGCCAGTTTTCTTCTGCTTCTATCCTCCTCATGGGGTACAGAACTCTTTCATCAACTTCCCTAAAGGGAAGCCTCTGGGCAAAACCCACCAGCCAGAGATGCCTGGAGTCTTCTCTCCCCTTTCTCACTATGCTCGGCTACACAGAAGCTGTTACTCAGCTGCCATCTTAGCTCAATTCCCCAGAATATAAATGTCCTAGCACAATAATTAAGAAAATGTGGTGACGCCTATTTTAAACAGTTTCATGAAAGTATTTCAAATTGTACATAAAACCAGCACATGATACCCTATAACTGAATTAATATAAACAGCTATGCTTTAATAAAAAGAAATGTTGTTGAGCTAACTGAGGCAGTTAAAGATACGGAAATGAAGACAGAGAAAACAGAATGCTCACTGAAAGAATTATAGGACTTTATGAAGCATTCAAACATATGAGTTATTGGTATCCCAGAAGGGAAACAAGAACACAACAGAGGAATGGAACCCCTACTAGAGGTATTACATGAAAGCTTCCCAAATATCACCAATGATTCTGACACACTCCTTCCAAGGAATATCCAACTGCAAGTCACCTGAACTCAAATCAAGCTTCTCCAAGAGACATTTTCATGAACCTATACAAATTCAAGACAAAAGGGAAGATTCTGCAAGCTGCCAGGACTAAGCACCAATTGATCTACAGGGGCAAATTCATCAGGGTGACTGTGGACTTCTCAAATGAAACTTTTCCAGACAAAATACAATGGTCATCTATCTTTAATCTACTTAAACAAAACAATTTTCATCCCAGAATTCTACATCCTATGAAGCTAAGCTTTAAAATGATAGAGAAATCAAATCTTTTACTGATATGCAAAAATAGAGGACATTTGCCACAAGACCAGCTCTACAGGAAATACTTCAACCTGTTCATTCACTGACCATCACAATGGACCATCAGCAAAGTAAGCACCCAGAAATTAAAGGACAAAATCTAGGGTCTGTAATAATGCAAAACATAAACTTAGAAATGAACTTCCACAAAAGAAGATGAATAGAATGCTATCAATTATCTCAATAAATGTTAAAGGCTTGAATTCCCCAAAGAAGAGGTGATTGGATAGGGAAAAGAAAAACACAAGTCATCTATTTGTTGCCTACAGTAGACAAACCTAACCTTGACTCACAAATTAAAACTCAGGATTAAGGGATGGAAGACAATTTCTCATGCAAATGGAACTCAGGAAAAAAAAAACGAGGGGGGATGCAATTTTATTCTCAGATATAAGTGAATTCAAAGCAACTAAAGTCAAAAAAGACAAAGTTGGACACTTCATACTGGTCAAGGGAACAATACAACCAGAAGATATTTCAATTCTAAATATTTATGCACCCAACTTAAATGCTCCCAGATTCTTGAAACAGACCTTAATTAGTCTGAGCAATATGACATACCATAACACTATAATAACTGGGGACTTTAACACTCCTATTACAGAAATGGAAAGATCCTTTAAACAGACACTGAACAAAGATACAAGGGACTTAAATATGACCCCAGAACAACTGAACTTGATAGACATGTATAGAACACTCCATCCCAAAGCCAAAGAATATATATTCTTCTTGTCAATACAAGGAGCAGTCTTGAAAATAGATCATATCCTATGACACAAATCAAACCTCCACAAAATCAAAAGAGGTGAAATTTTATCTTGTATCATCTCAATCCAAAAGGCTTTAAAGGTGGAAATCAACTCCAATATAAACATTCAACCCAACACAAAGGCATAGAAATTAAGCAACCTTATGCTGAATAATGGATAGATTCATGAAGACATAAAAAGGAAAATCATAAACTTCCTTTACGAAAACAACAATGAACATACAAGCTACCAAAACCTGTGGAATACAGCCAAAGTAGTCCTGAAGGGAATTTTTTTTTTTTGTAGAGACAGAGTCTCGCTTTATCACCCTTGATAGAGTGCTGTGGCAGCATTACATAGGTCAAAACAACCTCCAACCCCTTGGCTTAGGTGATTCTCTTGCCTCAGCCTCCCGAGTAGCTGGGACTACAGGTGCCTGTCACAAAATCCAGCTATTTTTCTGTTCCGGTTTGGCCAGGGCTATGTTTGAACCAACCACCCTCGGTATATGGGGTCAGTGCCCTACTCAATGAGCCACAGGCGCTGCCCCTGAAGGGAAAATTTGTTACTTTAGATCCCTATATCTGAAAAAACAGAAAGACAGCTCATCAACAAACTCACAAACCACCTTGTGGGATTGGAAAAAGAAGAACAATCTGAGCCTAAACCCAGCTGAGGAAAAGAAATATCCAAAATTATACCATAGATTAATGAAATTGAAAACAAAAGAATCATTCAAAAAAATTAATAAAGCAAAATGTTGATTTTTTGAAAAATAAATAAAATAGATGACTCTTTGGCCATACTAACTAGATGCAGAAAAGTAAAATCTCTAGTAACCTGAATCCAAAACAATAAAGGGGAAATAACAACAAATGCCACAGAGATGCAAGATATTATCTCTGAATATTACAAGAAACTCTATGCCCAGAAACTTGACAATATGAAGAAAATGGATGAATATTTGGAATCACATCCTCTCCCTAGATTTAGCTAGGAAGAAATAGATATCCTGAAAAGACCAATTTCAAGCACTGAAATCAAAGAAAGAATGAAAAAATCTTCCAACAAAAAAAGCCCTGGTCTGGATGGCTTCACACCAGAATTCTATCAAACCTTAAAAAAAGACCTTACTCCCATACTGAAGAAATTATTCCAAAGAATTGAGAAGGAAGGAATCTTCCCCAACATGTTCTATGAAGCAAACATTACCCTTATACAAAAACCAGGAAAAGACCCAACTAATAAGGAAAACTTCAGACCAATTTTACTAATGAATATAGATACAAAAATTCTCAACAAAATCCTAACCAATAGACTCTATCTTTTCATTTAAAAAGCCATAAATCATGTTCAAGTAGGTTTCATCACAGGGTGCAAGTCTGCTTCAACACTCACAAGTCCACAAACTTAATCCACCATATCAACAGAAGCAAAAAGAAAGAACATATGTTCATTTCAGTACATGCAGAAAAAGCATTCAATAAAATACAGCACACTTTTCTAGTTAGAACACTGAAGAATATATGTATTGGTGGTACTTTCCTTAAACTGATCAAAGCCATCTACAACAAACTCATAGCTAATATTTTACTGAATGGAGTAAAACTGAAAACTGGAACCAGACAAGTTTGAATAACAGATAGATATTCTACTTAGAACTGGAACCAGACAAGTTTGTCTTCTATCACCAGTACTATTCAACATAGTGCCAGAAATTCTAGCCAATACAATCAGGCAAGAGAAGGATATAAAAGGCATCCAAATGGGAGCAGAGGAGGTCAAATTCTTCCACTTTTCTGACGATGTGAACTTATACTTAGAGAACATGAAACACTCAAGGAAATGGATAAGATTCCTGGAAGTGATCAAAACATACAATAATGCCTCAGAATATAAAGTCAATGTCCACAAATCAGTAGCCTTTGTATATGCCAATAAAAGGTAAGATGTTACACAGTAGCTTCAAAGAAAATAAAATACCTAGGAATATACCTAACAAAAGAGGTGAAGGACTTCTACAAAGAAAACTATGAAACTCTGAAAGCAATATCAGAAGATACTAACAAATGGAAGAACATACCATGCTCATGGTTAGGAAGAATTAACATTGTTCAAATTTTTATACTTCCAAAAGAAATCTCCAGATTCAATGCCATCCTTGTTAAATTACCAACATCATATTTTCAAGACTTAGAAAAAATAATTCTTCATTTTGTATGGAACAAGAAAATCCCTCAAATATCTAAGGAAATTCTTAGAAATAAAAACAAGACCGGTGGCATTAGCTACTAGACTTTAGGCTGTACTACAAGGACATAGTGATCAAAACAGCATGACATTGGCACAAAAATAGAGACATAAACATCTGGAATAAAATAAAAAACCACAAGATAAAACTAACATTTTACAGCCACCTGACCCTTGATAAACCAAACAAGAACATTCACTGGGGGGAAGAATCCCTATTCAATGAGTGGTGCTGGAAGAACTGGATATCCACATGTAAAAGACTGAAACTGTACTTTCACTTTTCTCCACTCACAAAAATTGATTCAGGATGGATAAAAGTCCTAAATTTAAGGCATGAAATGATAAAAATTCTGAAAGAAATCATGGGGGAAACACTTGAAGATATCATCCTGGGAAAAGATTTTATGAAGAAGATTTCTATGGCAATTGTAACAACAACAAAAATAAACAAATGAGAATTAAATTGAAAAGCTTCTGGAAGGCGGAGTAAGATGGTGGAGGAGATGCATCCCTGAGTCAATTCTCCTGGTGGTTTCAGGTGAGAGTGGGGTTACTGAACCACTTCCGCGTGGAGTCCTTGCATGGATAAGCAGTACAGGGCGAGCAGCAAAGAGGCAAATTGCTGGATTGGAAGTGTAGCCCCAAACTACTGTGTCAGCCAGAAAAAACTCACGGCAGCAGCTGAAATGGCGCCATCTGCAACCTGTGGCACCAGGTCCGCGGCTTGCATCCTGAGAGGCAGAAACCAATCCCTCCCCCATGAAAGGCTCCTGTGCTCAATTTGTGGGGAGTTTGTGTCTCTGGTGGAGAGTATGGTGAGGCATGGATTCCCAAGCAGAATTTAGCAGCCAGACATGGGAGACATTTGGACCCGGTTTGGGGTGTCAGGGATCCAGGCATTCAGACAGAAACTTGAGGGGAAGAAACTCTGCTTAGGAACTGATCCATCTTGTAATTTTGGAAGTCTGTGTGGAGCTGCACTGACGCAGCAACCAGCAGGGTGAATCAGTTCCCCTCCTACAAACACTAAAAAATCTTTTGAACGTCCTGCTGCGGTGGCAGTGGTGGCAGCAGCGGCAGCTGTGGCCTCGCCCCCATGGGAAATAAACTGAACGCAGAACGCACAAGGGGCGCCCCAGCTCTTTTCCCTCAGACCAAAACGGTTTTCTGTTCTGTGTCAAGGGTAAATTAGGAGTTGAGTGCAGGGAATCAGTTCTCTTCCTACAAACACTGAAAAATCTTTTGAGCATGCCACGGTAGTGGCAGCAGCAGCTCCACCCCCATCGGAAATAAACTGAAAGCGGAATGCACAAGGGGCACCCAGCTTTTTTCCCTCAGACCACAACGGTTTTCTGTTCGAGGGGAAATTAGGAGTTGAGTGAAAGTCTGGCAAAGTGAGAACTTGTGTCCAAAGTTTGGAGGACAGATAGGAGTGGGTGGCCAGCCAGGAACCAGATGTAATGTAAAACCCCCAAAATGGCATCTCCATAACACCTCTCCCAGAAGCGTGGAGAACTCAGTCTGATCTACAACCAGCCATCTGACAACTGAAGTTAATCCAAGATACCTAACACTGTGAGAACTGTTGTAGGGAGAATCTGGGCATCCTGCCAGCAAAGATTCTCCATATATATATATATATAATATACATACATATATATGTGTATATTATATATATATATTTTTTCTTTCTTCTCTCTCTCTCTTTTTTTTTTCTTTCTATTTTTGGTATTAGTGTAGGGACCACTCACAGTGCCACCTGTTGTCTAGAAAGTATACTGCAGCATAATTATATTTATATTTTTAAACTGGAACCCCACTGCATTGAAAAAGGGACTTGTTTGTATATACGCAAAAAAAAAGTAATTTTCTTAATAGTGCCCTCCTTTTCCTTTTTTTAATTTTTAATTTTCATTATATATAGATTTTTTTTTATTTTCTTTCTACTTTGTTTGTTTGCTTTCCTATTTGTTTGCTCTATCATTTTATGACCAACATTTCTGTGGTTATCTTTTATTATTACTATTTTTTTCTTCCTTCGTTCTTTTTTGATCTGTTAGTTGGCTGGTTTGTCAGTTGTTTTGTTTACTTTTTTGTCTGTTTGTTTACTTGTTGCTGAGTGTCTGGGCATTGGTGTGCTTGTATGTTTGGTAGCATTTTAGTCTGTTGTTTTTTTTTTTTATCTGCCTGATTTAAATGCATTTTGTACTTTGCTAAATCCCTGAGTTGGCTATATTCCCTAACTAAAATTTTCACATTCAATAAGAATTTGGAGGAATAGCAGATGAGAGCTGACTGGAACTAGCTTTCAACATAAACTTCAGTTCAGGGAGAGAGACAACCGCCAGAAGAACCCAACGAAGCTGAAAGAAGAGATAGATAAACACATGTCCTCTCCACTGAGGAAACCATGACTTCAAGAGAACAAATTCCAGGCTTAGATTGAACCAAAGCAGAATATTCTCCAGCTCCCATTGAGTGCCTGAGGCAGATAGGCTTCAACTATCTCTGCTAGCTGGCCACAAAGAGTGGTCACTGAGTGGAGAAGGCATTGACATTTTTGGGACTCTGTCAGGCACAAAACCCTGATGAACTTACTGACTTTACCTGGACTCTGGTAGGCACAAAACCCTGACTCACTAGCCTATTGGACAGGACTGGGTTACAGAGTCTGCGTCAACAGAAATTGGTAGTGCGGTTAACTGAGACTGAGGTTACCAGAGCCTGGCGGCAAACAGTGAGTAAGGAGGACAAAGAGAAATCATTCTCCTTAATCCAAATGGTCTACTGAACAGGCCTTTCTGACTCCTCAGAGCATCAGAGCGAGCCACACTTATACCATCAGTAGACTCCTATTATTTAGTTGCTAGAGACCTTGTGATCTTTCCAACCAGAGAGGGTACTGACCAGGTCAATAAGTTTGGATCTCTTGATTTGGTCAAATCAACTGGTGGTTGAGGGAGAATCTCTGATGCTCTCTGGATTTTCTCAGGCCCAAATTGTCTTCAGGTGGAACATTCTCCAGTTGTCACTGAGTGCCTAAGACAGTCAAGCCTCAGTTCCCTTTGCTGGTGGGGGTCTAAGAGCAGTAACTGAGTGGAGCTGGCATTGGCTCTACTTTGATTCTGGCTGACACAAAGACCTGCCACATTTGCTTATTGGGCAACTAGGTGACAGCCCTCTGGGGTCTCCAGTGACTGGGTGTGAAAAATATACAAGGTCGGGTAGGAGGCATCAACTTCCCTAGAATATTTTATTTGCTAGGCATGTCCCTCTGACCCCACAGAACACTGGAGTGGGTCATACCTGAGCTGCCAGAAGATCCCTGCTGTACAGTTGCCAGAGACCTCTCGAACTCCCCGACCTGAGACTTGTGTTGACTGGGACACTTGTCTGAGATAATTTGAACTTGGCCAATCACCTGAGAATTATCTAAAGTGATACCCTGAGAGTGTTGTTGAGGGAAGGTGTGGTTTTCCTTTCACAACCATCGCCAGTTAGGGGAGGGGTGACTTAATCACAGTTATTTCTCCACAGCCGAGATCTTAACCCAGAGTAATTGATTTTCTAAGGTAGAACAGATACCAGCTGAAAACAAGATAGAGACATGCAGGCCTCCAGGCTCTCAGACTGTAGCATTATACGCATCCTTGGCTAAGCTCTAGGAGAAAAGATACAGACACAAGTCCCAGCCTTTTCCCAAAAGGGCCAGTAAAATACTACTCCCAGAGCTCTCAACCAAACTTCCTCCTTCTTGCTCACCTAGCCAAACAGAGTAAATCCAGCATGGGGGAGTCAGCGGAAAAACTCCAGTAGTAGTACTCCAGTAGTAGTAACCAAAGTAGAGTAACCCCCTCCAAGGAAGGACATAGCAGAGGTACTTGAAGATCCAACCAATAAAGAGATGGCTGAGATGACAGAAATCAAGTTCAGAATGTGGGTAGTAAATAAGATTAATACAATGGAAAAAAGGATAGAGCTAGAACTTCGAGAAATTATTCAAAAAATGTCTCAAGAAATTATTCAAAACATGTCCCAAGAAATTATTCGAAAGATGACTCAAGAATTCAACGATTTCAAGGATAAAATGATCAAAGATTTTGAAATTTTGAGACAAGAGGTTGCAGCCCTCAAACATTTTAAAAACACGGTGAAATCTCTTTGTAACATAGTGGAACAAACTGAGGAAAGGATCTCTGACATTGAAGATAAAGCCTTTGAACAAGCCCAAGAGCACAAGGATGAAAAAAAATGGAAAAGAAGAACGGATCTTTCTCTTAGAGAGCTCTGGGATAATTCAAAGAAAACTAATATTCGCCTTATAGGAATCCCTGAAAGTGATGAAGCTGCCACACAAAACACAGAGGCTCTTCTTCATGACATTTTGTAAGAGAATTTCCCAGACATGCCAAGAGATCTGAAATTCAGATAGCTGATAGTTTCAGAACCCCAGCACCACTCAACCCAAACAAGACATCCCCCAGGAACATCATAATTAACTTCACTAAAGTTAATATGAAAGAAAAAATTCTGAAAGAAGTTAGACACAAGAAAACCATAACCTACAAAGGAAAGAGTATTAGAATGACTGAAGATCTTCCTGCTGAAATCTTTCAGGCTAGAAGAGGATGGCCAGCAACTTTTAATCTCCTAAAGCAAAACAACTTCCAACTCAGGATCCTATATCCAGCTAAACTGAGTTTCATCTATGATGGAGAAATTAAATACTTTAATGACATCAACATGTTGAATAAATTTCCCAGAGCTAAACTACCTCTGCAGGAAATTCTCAAAACTATCCTCCATAATAATCATTGCAATCCCCCACTACACTAGTAAACTCACGAAGAAACTTTTGATCAAATTCCAACCTCCACAGTGGCAAAAGGATTAAAAATGTCTACTGAACTTTTGAGCAATTTGAGGACCAATATCTCACCAGGTCTTTCAATAATTTCAACCAATGAAAATGACCTAAACTGCCCTTTAAAAAGTCACAGATTGGCTGATTGGATACATAAACTCAGACCAGATATCTGTTGTGTCCAATAATCACTTATTACTTTACAAGATAAATATGAACTTAGGGTGAAGGGATGGTCTTCTATATTCTAAGCAAATGGAAACCAGAAAAAAGCAGGTTTGATTTTATTTGCAGATAGGTTAGGGTTTAAACAAACAAAAATAAGCAAAGATAAGGATGACCATTTTATATTTGTCAAGGGTAATAGCCAAGATGATGAGATTTAAATTATCAATATCTAATATCTATGCACCCAACCAGAATGCACCTCAATTTATAAGAGATACTCTAAGAGGCATGAGCAACTTGATCTCTCCCAGATCGAGCATAAGTCAGAGATTTTAACACTCCCTCGACTGTGTCGGATCGATCCTCTAATAAAAAGCTTAGCAAGAAAATTTTAGATTTAAATTTAAATATTTATCTTTTGGACCTAAATGATATCTACAGAACATTTCATCCAAACAAATCTGAATACACATTTTACTCTTCAGTCCATGAAACATACTCCAAAATTGATCATATCTTAGGCCGTAAATCCAACCTAAGTAAATTTTAAAAAAATAGAAATTATTCCATGCATCTTCTCAGATCATCATGGAATAAAAGTTGAAATCAGTAACAACAGGAATCAGCAGCCTCATACAAAAACATAGAAGCTAAATAACCTTATGCTGAATGACAGATAGGTCAGAGATGAGATCAAAAAGGAAATTACCAAATTTTTAGAATAAAATGACAATGAAGACACGAGTTGTCAGAACCTTTGGGACACTGCAAAGGCAGTCCTAAGAGGGAAATTTATAGCTCTGCAAGCGTTCCTCAAGAGAACGGAAAGAGAGGAAGTTAACAACTTAATGGGACATCTCAAGCAACTGGAAAAGGAGGAAAAGTTCAAGCCCAAACCCAGCAGAAGAAAAGAAATACACAAAATTAGAGCAGAATTAAATGAAATAGAAAACAAAAGGATTATAGAAAAGATCAACAAATCAAAAAAGTTGGGTTTTTGAAAAGGTTAATAAAATAGATAAACCTTTGGCCAACCTAACCAAGAAAAAAAGGAAAATCTCTAAACTCGTCAATCAGAAATGGTAAAGATGAAATAACAACAGACCCCATAGAAATTCAAAAAATCCTCAAGTAATATTACAAGAAACTTTATTCCCAGAAATATAAAAAATCTGAAAGAAGTCAACCAATACTTAGAAGCACGCCATCTGCCAAAACTTAGCCAGAATAAAGTGGAAATATTGAACAGGCCTATATGAAGTTCTGAAATAGCATCAGCTATACAAAATCTCCCCCAAAAGAACAGCCTGGGAACAGATGGCTTCACATCAGAATTCTACCAAACCTTTAACAAAGAACTAGTACCTATATTATTCAACCTTTTCCAAAACATTGAAAAAGACAGAATACTCCCAACACATTCTATGAAGCAAACATCACCTTAATTCCCTAACCAGGAAAAGACCCAACAAGAAAAGAAAATTATAGACCAATATCACTAATGAATATTGATGTGAAAATATTCAAGAAGATCCTAACGAACAGAATCCAGCAACACATCAAAAAAATTATACACCACGATCAGATAGGTTTTATCCCATGATCTCAAGGATGGTTCAACATACGTAAATCTATAAATGCAACTCATCACATAAACAAATTAAAAAACAAAGACCATGTGATTTTCTCAATCGATGCAGAAAAAGCTTTTGATAATTTCCAGCATCTCTTCAGGATCAGAACACTTAAGAAAATTGGTATAGAAGGAACATTTCTTAAGCTGATAGAGGCCATCTACAACAAACCCACAGCCAATAATGTAATCAATGGAGTTAAATTGCAATCATTCCCACTCAGATTAGGAACCAGGCAAGGTTGCCCATTGCCCCCACTGCTATTTAACATTGTAATGGAAGTTCTAGCTACTGCAATTCGGGAAGAAAAGGTAATTAAGGGTATCCATATAGAAACAGAAGAGATCAAACTTTCACTTTTCACAGATGATATGATTGTATATCTGGAAAACACCAGGGATTCAACTAATAAACTCTTAGAAGTGATCGAGGAATACAGTGGAATATCAGGATACAAAATCAAAACTCATAAATCTGTAGCCTTTATATATGCCAACAGCAGCCAAGCTGAAAAAACAGTTAAGGACTCTATCCCATTTAAAGTAGTACTAAAGAACATGAAATATTTAGGAGTATACTTAACAAAGGATGTGAAAGATCTCTATAAAGAGAACTATGAAACTCTAAGAAAAGAAACAGACGAAAATGTTAACAAATGGAAAAATATGCCATGCTCATGGTTAGGAAGAATCAACATTATTAAAATTTCCATATTACCCAAAGCAGTATACAATTTTAATGCAATCCCCATTAAAGCCCCACTGTCATATTTTAAAGATCTTGAGAAAATAATACTTCACTTTATATGGAATCAGAAAAGACCTGGAATAGCTAAGATATTACTCAGGAATAAAAACAAAGCAGGAGGAATCACCCTACCAGACCTCAGACTATACTATAAATCGATAGTGCTTAAAACAGCATGGTATTGGCACAAAAACAGAGAGGTAGATCTATGGAACGGAATAGAAAGCCAACAGATGAATCCAGCTACCTACTGTTACCTCATTTTTGATAAACCAATAAAAAACATTGAATGGGGTAAAAGATTCTCTATTTAACAAATGGTGCTGGATGAACTGGCTGGGGACCTGTAGAAGACTGAAACTGGATCAATACCTTTCACCATTAACTAAAATAGATTCTCACTGGATTAAGGACTCAAACATAAGACATGAAACCATAAAAATACTTGAAGGAAGTGCAGGGAAAACACTTGAAGAAATCAGCCTGGGCGAATTTTTTATGAGATGGACCCCATGGGCAATTGAAGCAACATCAAAAATACACTATTGGGACCTGATCAAACTAAAGAGCTTCTGCACAGCCAAGAACACAGTAAGCAAAGCATGCAGACAGCCCTCAGAGTGGGAGAAAATATTTGCAGGCTATGTGTCTGACAAAGGTTTAATAACCAGAATCCATAGAGAACTCAAACTTATTAACAACAACAACAACAACATCAAAAACAAAGTGATCCCATTGCAAGGTGGGCAGAGGACTTGAAGAGAAATTTCACCAAAGAAGATAGGCATGCGACCTATATATATATGAAAAAATGCTCACCATCCTTAATCATTAGAGAAATGCGAATCAAAACTACTTTGAGATATCACCTAACTCCAGTAAGATTAGCCCATATCACAAAATTCCAAAACCAGAGTTGCTGGCATGGATGTGGAGAAAATGGAACACTTCTACACTGCTGGTGGGAATGCAAATTAATACGTACCTTTTAGAAAGATGCCTGGAGAACACTTAGAGAATTAAAATAGACCCTCTATTGGATCCTATAATTCCATTATTAGGTAGATACCCAGAAGATAAAAATCACATTACAATAAAGATGTTTGTATCAGAATGTTTATTGCAGCCCAATTCATAATTGCCAGATCATGGAAGAAGCCCAAGTGCCCATCAATCCACAAATGGATCAATACACTGTGGTATATGTACACTATGGAATACTATGTAGCCATAAAGAAAAACGGAGACTTTACCTCCTTCATGTTTACATGGATGGAACTGGAAAATGTTCTTCTTAGCAAAGTATCACAGGAGTGGAAGAAAAAATATCCAATGTACACACCCCTTTTATGAAACTAATTTATAGCTCTCAAATGAAAGCTACAACTTATTTCTAGCCCAAGAATATGGGGAGGGGGTGGGGAAGGGGAGGGGAGACTGGCAGCCAGGTGGTGGGAGGGTGACTGGAAAGATCACCTATATATCTGTCTAACAAGGGTACAAGTGAACTTTTCTAGAATTAGAATATAAATGTTTTGACACAATGACTAAGCAAATGACATGAAATTTATGTGAACCAGCTTGATGAAAGTATTTCAAAATGTATATGAAAACACTATACTGTACCCCATGTTTGCATTAATGTATACAGCTATCATTTAATAAAAAAAGAAAAAAAGAAAAGCTTCTGTACATCTAAGGATACAAGAACCAATGCAAATAGATAGCCTGCACAACGGGAAAGGATATTTGCTTATTTTGAATCAGGAAAAAGCTTGATAACTAGGGTGTACAGATAACTCAAATTAATCAACATTAAAAAGCCAATTATCCCTTAAATCACTGGACAAGAGATATGAATAGAACCTTCTCTAAAGAAGACAGATGGATTGTTAACAAACATATTAATAAATGCTCATTGTCCCTTATTATTAGAGAAATGCACGTCAAAACCACCCTGAGGTATCTAACTCCAGCGATAATGGTCCACAAAAAAATCTCAAAATTGCACATGCTGACATGGATGTGCAGAGAGGGGAACACTCTTACACTGTTGGTGGGACTGCAAACTAACCAACACTTTGGAAGGGAATATGGAGCATCCTCAAGGAACTTAAACTAGATACCCCATTTGATCCTGAAATCTCATTGCTGGGCATCTACCCAGAAGAAAAAAAATTCATTTTACCATGAGGACACTTGAACTAGACTGTTTATAGCAGCTCAATTTACAATCACCAAAATGTGGAAACAGCCTAAATGTTAATCCAACCCAGGTATGGATTAATAAGCTGTGGTATATAGTATACTATAAAATACTATTCAGCTATTAAAAGAGATGGAGACTTTACATCTTTTGCATTAACCTGGATGGGAATGGAACCCATTATTCTTAGTAAAGCATCACAAGAATGGAGAAGCAAGAATCTTATGTACTCAATTTTGTTATGAGGACAGTTAATGATCTAGTACATGATGTGGCATCAGGGGAAGGGGAGAGGAGAGAGAGGAACAAGCAAGGGGGGGGTCCTGGTGTGTGACACACCTTTTGGTGGCATGGCACAATTATAAGAGGGACTTTACCTGACAAATGTAATCAATGTAACCTGCTCTTTTGTCCCCTTAATGAATCCCCCCTCCAAAAAAGATATCAATATTTAGACAATCCTATATTTACACAGTCTTCATTGCTCATGTTTTTTTTTATCATGTTATGGAAGATATTTGATTCAAAGATAATATCTACAAATAATTTTATCCCTCATCATATAGTCACATTTTGCCTCCCACTTCAATGCTATTTCCATTATATCCAAGAGATTGAGGAATAAACATACTCAGACTTCCTGAATTCTGAAGTTCTAAATTAGAAGATACCCATCCTGTTACCCAAGCTACATATATTCATATTTATTACCAACTCTGTTATTCTATGTCTTATATCCTTGCATATTTCTTAAGTTCCAGAACTTCTACCTTCTCCCCTATAATAATTCCATCATTTACTAGTTTTATCTGCTACCTTGCCATGCTATGTCACTCTTTATTAATTTTATGTCATTCATATTAATGTCTCATTTTGGTATCAGTAAAAATAATTGTTCTAAAATTTCTGATATTTGTGGGCTGTTATCATAGTCTCCTCCTTACTTTTATATCTTAGCAGGCAGTAAGCTAGTCTCCTTATTCCTAGAGCCCTCAATATGCCTTCACCAATAAGAAAGTCCTAGGCTCTATTTGGTTGAACTTAATTATCTTTCCATAACTCTATTAAAATTTCTCTAATTTGCTGACATCTATTTAAAGCAAGGGCACATCTGAGCCTTACCTGGACACTTCTGTTACCGGCACAGTGACAGAATTAATAGATATTTTTACCACAATGAAATTCAGAAACTGATGAAAAATTCATATTTATCCTCTTAAATTTTTCTAATATTTTTGTGCCTCTATTTCTTTGTTTCTCAGGGAAAAATGATTCAGGTATAAAATTATAAAGTTGCTCCAACTTGTATTCCATTCCCATTTCACCCTATGTAATCACATGCTGCTCCTAATGCCTCCTGATACAGGAGAAATTAATAAGATACATGCATAAAAAATTGAAATGCTGAAGATTTAAGATGATATCCTTTCACAGGTTATTGAATTTTTTTTGGAGACCCTGGTAAGAGTGCAGTGGTGTCATAGCTCACAGAAACCTCAAACTCTTGGACTCAAGTGATCATTATGCCTTAGCTTCCCTAGTAGCTGGGACTACAGGCATGCTCCACAATGCCCTGCTACTTTTAGAGACACGGTCTTACTCTTGCTCAGGCTGGTCTTGAACTCCTGAGACCAAGAAATCCATCCACCTGGATTTTCCAGAGCGCTAGAACTACAGGCACGAACCATTGTGCCCAGCCTGGTTATTGCATTTTTCAAAAGCTTGGAAAAGGCAATGATAAATCCAAAAGTATAGTATATGATTAAATTGAAAATGCTGACAAAGACCTTCAGTCCATCACAACAGGCAATGTGATGAAACTAGAAAAGAGTTATAACATTGATTTACTGCCATGGATGTAACACCAATTGTGTAAACGTGAACAAGTTATTTCACCTTTATGAGACTTGGAGAACGTTTGTTGCTATGAAAGAGTTTGGACCAATTAACTTTAAGGTTGTTCCAGTACTTAAATTTTATAAATTTCCAACAATGGGAAATTTCTGAACAACTTCTTATTACATCATAAAGGCTACTTCATCTGCTGAACAAAGCTGATTATGAATATGAGTCTTTATCTTTCCCATCTATGAGAATACAGAGCAAAAACAATTCCACCTCAGGAAATTTGGAAAAAAAAATTTCAGAAAGGGTAAGTAGGATTTTTCTGGGCTAGGTAGAAAATTATAGAGAATAACATGCCAGGTACAAAATAAAGTATATGAAATAATATGCCAAGGTCAGGGATGGCAGCTCACACCTGTAATTCTAGCACATTAAGAGGTAGAGTGGAACAGGGCATGACTAGTCTGTGGAACACAGTGGGACCCCCATATTTATACAACATAAAAATAAAATTAGCCAAGTGTGAAAGCATGCACCTGTAGTCCCAGGCTTAAGTGGGAGGATCACTTGAGCCCAGGAGTTCAACATCACGGTGAGCTATGTTTTGGCCATTGTACTCCAGCCTGGGCAACACAACAAGACCCCCATTCTAAAAAAAAAAAAAAAGAAGAAGAAATAATATGCTAGTATATAATAATGTGCTGTATTAAAGAAATAAGGAGTTAATAAATGAGGCTGAAAATTGGGAATATGGTAGATGTTGAACTTAAAGTAGATTAGGTACATAGTGAAGGGCACTGAATGCTATTCCCAGTGTTAGAAATGCATACCATTGATAATGGTAGTCACTGATGATTTGTAAACTATGGAATGACATGATTACTCTGTGCTTTAGGATAAAACCTTTGGCAAGTTTAGAGTTTTGCAATTGAGTTCCTGAGGTTTACAATCATATCATCTGTGAAGAGCGAAATTTTGATATCCTCTTATCCTATTTGGATACCCTTGATTGCCTTCTTTTCCCTGATCACAGTGGCTAGGACTCCCATTACAATGTTCAAAAGCAGTGGAGACAGAGGCAACCTTGCCTTGTTTCTGCTCTGAGTGGAAATGTTTTCAATTTTACTCCATTCAAAATAATATTGGCTGTGGGCTTGCTGTAGATGGCCTCTATCAGGTTAAGAAATGCCCCTTCTGTGGCAGTGCCTGTGGCTCAAAGGAATAGGGCACTGGCCTCATATACTGGATGTGGTGGTTTCAAACCCAGACACAGCCAAAACCTGCAAAAAAAAAATTAAGAAATGCCTCTTCTATACCTATTTTCTTAAGTGTTCTGATCATGAAAAAATGCTGGATATTACCAAAAGCTTTCTTTTTTTTATTAAATGATAACTGTATACATTAATGCAAACATGGGGTACAGTGTAGTGTTTTCATATACAATTTGAAATACTTTCATCAAGCTGGTTAACATAGACCAAAAGCTTTCTATGCATCAATTGAGAGAATTATATGGTCTTTGTTTTTTATTTTGTTTATGTTATGTTTTCAGATTTACATATATTGAACCAGCCTGAGACCCTCAGATAAAACCCACTTGGTCATGGTATATAATTTGTTTGATGTGTTGCTGAATTCTGTTTGCTAGAATGTTATTGAATACTTTTGGATCAATATTCATTAGTGATATTGGTCTATAATTTTCTTTTCTTGTTGGGTCTTTTCCTGGTTTGAGGATCAGGGTGACATTTGTTTTGTAGAATTTATTGGGAAGTAATCCTTCTTTTTCTGTTTTGGGAAAGGTTAAGTAGTGTAGGTTCTAGTGCCTTTTTAAAGGTTTTGTAGAATTCTGGTGTAAGGCAATCTAGTCCAGGACTTTTACTTTTAGGGATATTTCTTATAGTTGATGCTATTTCAGAAGTTGATATAAGCCTGTTCAACATTTTCACTTCTTTCTGGCTAAGTCTAGGAAGGTAGTGTGCTTCCAAGTATTGGTCTATTTCCTTCAGATTTTCATATTTCTGAGAATAGAATTTTTTGTACTATTCATTAAAGATCTTTTTGAATTCCTGAGGAATCTATTCTTATTTTGTCTCTGTCATTTCTGATTGATGAAATTCGAGAATTTGCTATTTTATTTCTGGTTAGGTTAGCCAAAGTTTTATCTATTTTATTGACCTTTTCAAAAAACAACTTTTTGATTAAGTGCTCTCTTGTACAATTCTTTTGTTTTCAATTTTATTTAATTCTGCTCCAATTTTGGTTATTCTTTTCTTCTTCTGGGTTTGGGGTTGGAATGTTCTTCCTTTTCTATTTGCTTGAGACATCCCATTAAGTTGTTGACTTCCTATCTTTCTATTTTCTGGAAGAAGGCTTGCAATGCTATAAATTTCCCTCTTAGGACTGCATTTGCAGTATCCCATAGGTTCTGGTAATTTGTGTTTTCATTATCATTTTGTTCCAATAATTTGGTAATTTCCTTCTTAACCTCACCTATGACCCAGATATCATTCAGCATGAGGTTATTTAGTTTCCATGTCTTTGTGTGTGTATGCAGATTCCAGTTGTTACTGAGTTCAACTTTTATTCCATAATGGTCTGAGAAAATACAAAGAATAATTTCTATTATTTTATATTTGCTGAAGTTGGACTTGTGACCTAATATGTGATCAATTTTGGAGGATGTTCCATGGGCTGAGGAGAAGAATGTGTCTTCAGTTTTGTTAGGATGCAATGTTCTGTAAATGTCTGTTAAATCCAATTGTTGAATGGTGAATTTTAAGTCTAATATTTATTGGTTTAGTTTCTTATTAGAGGATCTATCTGTTGGCACTGCCAAAAGGGTCTTAAAATCTCTGACTATTACAGTTCTGTAGGAAAGCAATTTGCTCATGTGTGTTAGAGTTCTCTTATATATTGAGGCACATTCTGGATGGTTGCATAAATGTTAATAATTGAAATATCATCATGTTGTTTGTTTTGCTTAACAAATATGAAGTGACCATTCTTAACTTTCTTTACTTTTATTGGTTTCAAGCCTATTATATCTGCAAATAAAAGTGCCACATCTACTTTTTTCTGATTTTCATTTGTCTGAATTATAGATGATCATCCCTTCACACTGAGTCCATATTTATCTTTGGGGCAGTGCCTATGGCTCATTAAGTAGGGCACTGGCCCAAAATACTGAGGGTAGTGTGTGTGTTCAAAACCATCCCCATGCAAACTACAACAAAAAAGTAGCCAAACTTTGTGGTGGGCATCTGTATTCTCAGATACTCAGGAGACTGAGGCAAGAGAATCACCTAAGCCTAAGAGCTGGAGGTTGCTGTGAGCTGTGAAGCCACATTACTCTACTGAGGGTGACAAAGTGAGACTCTGCCTCTAAAAAAAAAAAGTAGAAGAAGAAGAAAGAAAGAAAAGAAACAAATACATATATTTATCTTATTTATCGGTTTTGGTAAGATTAGATTCTTGTGTGCTGCAGATATCTGGCCTGAGTCTTTGTATCCAGTCAGCCAACCTGTGCCTCTTTAGAGGACAATTTAAGCCATTGTTATTAATTGAGAGTATTGTTAAGCCTGGTAGCATTTTGGGCATGTAGTTTTTAGAAAGTCCAGTGGACATTTTAATCCTTTTGCTACTGTGGAAGTTGAAATTTGATCAAAAGTTTCTGAGTGAGTTTACTTTGGGAGTATAAGATTGTGCTGGTCCTTATGGAGGATAGGTCTGAGAATATCCTGGAGAGCTGGTTTAGTTATGGCAAATTTCTTCAACATGTTAATGTCACTAAAGTATTTATTTTTTTTCCATCATAAATGAAACTCAGTTTAGCTGGATACAGGATTCTGTGTTGAAAGATTTTTGTTTTAGAAATTTAAAGGTCAATGACCATCCTCTTCTGGCTTGAAAAGTTTCAGCAGAATGATCGGCAGTCATTGTAATATTCTTCCTCTCATGGGTTATGGTTTTCTTACATCAGGCTGCTTGCAGAATTTTCTCCTTCATATTAACTTTGGCAAAGTTAATTACAATGTGTCTGAGAGATTCTTTATTTGGATTGAGTTGTGCTGGGTTTCTGGAACTGTCTATTATCTGGATTTCAGAATCTCTTGCCATATTTGGGAAGTTCTCTTCAATTTTCTCTTGGAATAAAGCATCTGGTCTTTCAAAGCAACCTCATCACCTTCAGGAATTACTATTAGGCACATGTTTGCTTTTTTTGGATTATCCCACAGTGCTCTGAGAGAATGATCCATTTTTGCTCTCCACTTCTCCTCCTTTTTCAGCATTTGAGAGCATTCAAAACTTTGTCTTCAATGTTAGAGATCCTTTGTTCTGCCTGCTCCATTCTGTTACTGAGGGAGTCTACTGTGTTTCTCATATCTTGGAGGGCTGCAGTTTCTTTTCTCAATGTGTCAAGAATTTTGTTGATTTTGTCTTTGAATTCATTGAATTCCTGAGAAAATAGATGAATTATTCTTAGAATTTCTTATTCTAACTTTACTTCCCTTATGTTAATCTTATTTTCCATCCAATTTTTAAGCTCAATTTCTAACATCGCAGCCATTTGTTTATGAATGGGATCTTATGGTGTGTTTGCTGTGTCATTCCTTGGGGGAGTTGATATACTCTGAATATTCATTTTGCCAGAGTTTATTCCACTGATCACCCCCCCCAATGATTATTTTTAGATAGATAAGCAAGTAAGGTGAAATTGGATTGAGGTCTCCTAGAGTAGTGATTAACCAGCCCCTTGCTCAAGAGCTGGGACTGGTAACTGCAGCTTTTCTCCGACATCTTTGCAAGGACTCACATAGTGCTACAGCCTGTGATTCTGGGAACCTGCTTTGTGTCATGGGGCTAGGTGACTCTGTCTTGTATTCCGCTGGTCTCTTTCCAATTCTAGTGAATCAGTGATTCTGGTATGAAGTCTCAGGTGTGGAAAAATACAAGCACCTAAGACACCCCACCCCCTGCAGGCAACAACTGGAACAGGAAAATAAAACCTTTCCACTACAGCACACCAGGGTATGACCTTGGAGTGTCCTCAGGTGATTGGCCCAGGTAAAGAGTTCCAAACCAATTATCCCAGGCAGCAGTAACTCTAATGTGGGAGAGGTCAAAAGTCTCCAGCAACTAGATGGTAGGGGTGTACTGGCAGCTCAAGTGTGGCTTGTCTGGTGCTCCATGGAGTCTGAAAGGCCTGCCTGGTAGAAGCATTGGACCAGGGAGGCTGGTGCCTCTTTCCCTACCTTGCACCTCTTTCACACCCAGTCACTGATAACCCCAAAAGGCCATGGGCCATGTTCCCTCCAATAAGCAAATTTTCCAGGACTTTGCACCTGCCAGAGTCAAAGGAAAAGCAATGTCCCATCAGCCAGGCCATGATCCTCTGTCACCAGCTGGCAGGGGGAGCTGAAGCCTGCCTTCTTTGGGTGCATACTGGCAACTGGGGAGTGTTCCACCTGAGCTCAGTCCAAACCTGAGGATAATAAATCAGCAAATGTTATTCTCCCTCAGTCACTGAACCTTTGCCTCAGCCACTGTAAAGTTATGGTATCTCTATAGGATGAGGTCTGGCTCCCTCTGGAAGTCCTCACAGGGAGGTGACTTTCCAAAATTAGACCCCAGTGATATATGGCTGAGACAAGAGGTCTTCAGTTCACCACTCATAAAAATCTCACAGCAAGCAAAAACATCACTCTTGAGGGAGGGGAAAGACATTCTTTTCTTTGTGGTGAGTGTTGTATCTGAAATTTGCATACTTGGAATTGCAGCTTGCCTCAGTGGAAGTGATGTGCAGTTATAACTCCTCTCTCTCAGCTTGGCTTCTGAACTTTTTGGTCATTATCCTTCCCTCTGGATGGAAGCTTCTGTCAAAAGCTGGCTCTAGTTTGCCATCTTGCCCCGCGTCCCTCAGATTGCTATTGTTAAATAATTCTTTCCACATCTATCTCCTCCTCACTGTAAGCTTTCCCTTCTTTTTGCTGTCAACATGATTGATTCTAAATGAAATGACTGCTTCTTTGTTCTTTATAATGATTTAACTAGTTATCTTACTAATATAACCAAAAATTGATAAATAAAACAGTTTCATTTTTTTATGATCTCTACGCTGTAAGTGAACTAAACTACGCTCTGAGATATTTTTCCATTTTGTACCACCTCCCAAAATAACAATTTCCATGTCCTTATTACCCCTTTTGTTTTTATAAATTTACTTGAAATTTTCGTATTCAGGGATATATGTAGCCTAGTGAAGGATTCTAAAATTTGGTAAACAAATTTAAATCCACCTAATCCACACCTTTACAGACTTCAATGATAAACCTCTTTCACTTCTGTTTTTCTGAATAATGAGGTACCACCTTTTTACACTATCCTTATATGTGTGAGAGATAATTTCCCCATTACTTTCACTCTTTTGAAAAACTAAGAATATAAGTAATAACAGTTTTTAAGTATTGAGGTCTTGTCTGAAGCCTTGCACCTTAGAAAACAGGCAGGCCAGAACCTACAGAACAGGATTAACAACCTTCTGTATGGAACACTGACTGCACTGCTGTTTGCCCAAGCAGATAAGGGTTGATAGCCCTCTGTGCAAGGGAAGAACTCTAAGGTGACATATGTATAAAACTACATCCTCCAGTGGGTGGCTTCCAAGATCCTTGAAAACAAAGCTGTAAAACTGAATTCTTAGAGCTAAATTGAGTGCTTATAAAATAGATTACCCTTTTGCTCCATCTGTTTATTTTTTACTCTATAGAAATAAAGTTTGGAATGCATGGTTGCTTAAGAAATAATATGGTTGTTTTTAAGTCAGTTTTCCAGACTCAGTGTTTCCTTTGAAGGTTAGGATAGAATAGGGAATGTTAATTATAGATTATTGATTGATGTCATGTACATGACTTACTGATTATAAAAGACCCTTTGAAATAAAGATGATTGCTACTTGCCATCCCATGAGCAGTAGTCTGTTTCTTGCATCCAAACAATTTTAGGTACAGACTTACACCAGAGGCAAAGCTCTCTCCATTTCCTTATAGAACCTTCAACTGACAGATGTGTTGTATGATGTGATCCTGATATAATATGTCCCACTACCGGTATTTTTTGTTGCCATCACTTGCCACATTTTTTTTTCTTTTCTAAGATTAGTACATAATTCCTCAGGTACAGAGGCAAGGTATTTGCACAATTCTTCTCTGTACTAGAACCTTCAAAAAATACCATTTTTATTCACTTGTCACCTAGTAGGTGTCCTTTTACACCCTTCTTTATTTTCATATAACCAATAATAGATAATTTGGAATATTTAATAGGCTAGGAACACGGAAAGGAATAAGCATCCATTTACAAGGTATCTAATTTAAAATACCCCACCTAGTGGAGGGGCAAGATGGCTGACTAGAGCCAGCTTTTGACAGAAGCTACCATCCAGAGGGAAGAATAATGATCAGAAAGTTGAAGACTGGGAGCTGAGCTGAGATAGAAGAGTACTAACTGCATATAACCTCTGCTGAGGCAAGCTACGACTCCAAGAAATCAAATTTCAGGTACAAAACTGATCTCAAAGGATAAGTGTCTGTCCCCTCACCCAAGAGAGATTGTTTTTTCTTGCTAGCTGTACATTTTCTACAGGTGAATGGTGAATTGAGGACCTCTTGTCTCACCCCATGGGAGATATTTGCAGGAAGTGGGGACTACTTCTCCAGGGGGACACTGCTGTGACCCTGAGCAATCTCTTGCCAGGCATGAGAGTTGAACTAACATTTTCCAAGCCATTTTTAACTTCCAGTTCACCCTTCCTCCCTTATTTGACGGACCAGAACCCTAACCCTTGCAGAGACCATAATGTCTGTAGTTCATTGCCAGGTGTGGGCACTGCAAGGACCATGGTAGAAAAGCTGCACTGTAACAGTGAGCCCAACAGTAGTGCAAACAAATCAGGTGAGGCTGTCAGGCTTGGCTCTGTAAAAGTGCAAACTATCTGTGGCAGGAGGCTTGTGAACCATGTGTCCCACCATGGTGGAGCCTCACATCCCACATCCCACCCAGCCAGAGCCACTCGATGCGCACTCCGACCTTCTGGAGCCACCACACTCTCCATCCTACCAGTGCTGTGTGACCTGTGCTCAGCCCAGCTACAGTCACTTGCAGCACACCCTGCCCTGCTGGAGCCATCACTCGCCCAACCCTGACAGAGTTGTCACATGTTCCACCCTGCCAGAGCCACAGTCCCCTCACACCACCCAGCCAGAGCTGCACACCACATGCTATGCCCTGCCAAAGCTGCCTCACACCCCAGCCTGCCAGAGCTGCTGTGCACCAGAGTCTCAGTATGTCCTGCCCTGCCAGAACACCATGCTGCATGCCCCACCCTGCTGCTGGAGCTGTGCACCCCATGCTCCAAGAGCCACTGATATAGCCTCCTTCCTAGCTCTGAGAGCCACCTGGGAGCTGCACAGGGACAATTCCAATGAAGATTCAGCAACAGTAGAGTGATCCCACTGGGGTCTAATCTTCTAGAGACACCTCCCTAACTCTGAGGACTTCCAGAGGAAGCCAGACCTCTCCCCATACAGATACCAGTACTGCAAAGCAGCTGGGGCAAAGTTGCGGTGGCTGAGGGAGGAAAACATTTGCTGATTTAATATCCTCAGGTTCAGACTGAGCTCAGGTGGAACACTCCCCAGTTGCCATTGAGTACCCAAGGCAGGCAGGCCTCAGCTCCCCCAGCCAGCTGGTGGCAGAGGGTGATGGCTGGGCTGAGGGAGCATTGAATTTCCTTTGACTCTGGCAGGCACAAAGCATAGGCATATCTGCTTATGGGAGGGAGAAGCACTATAACCCCATGGGGTTACCAGTGACTGTGTGTAAAAGGAGGACAAAATGGGGAAAGAGACACCAGCCCCCTGGTCCAACTTCTGCTACTGGGTGAACTTTTCTGACTCCACACAGCACTGTAGTGAGCCACATTTGAGTAGGCAGTAGACCTCTGCTATGTAGTTGCTGGAGACCTTTCAAACTCTCCCACTTAAGAATTGGTAGTGACTGGGTCAATTGATTTGGACCTCCTGACCTGGGCCTATCACCCAAGGAACCTCTCAGGTAGTACCCTGGCTGTGTGGCAACAGGAAGGGTTGATTTTCCTCTTCCACTTGTTACCTGTGGGATCAGAATGTCGTAGTTGCTTGTATTTCTCTACAGCTGAGAATTTGATCTAGAGTCACTGATCCAATAGCATTGGACAGAAACCAGATAAATACAAGACAGAGCCACCTAACCCCACCAAACCAAGCAGTCCACTAGAGCCTCAGACTGCAATACTGTACAGCTCCTTTGCAAAGCTTTAGGGGAAAAAGCTGTAGTCATCAGTCCCAGATCCTTTGCAAAGGACTGGCTTACTGCAACTCCAAGAGCCCCCAATCCAATTTCACCTTACCAGCACATCTAGCCAAACAGTGAAAAATAATCATGGGTTGGAATCAGCAGAAAAACTCTGGCAACAAGAACAATCAGAGTAGATCAACTCCCCCAAGAAATGACAAAACAAACACACCAGATGATCCCATTCATAAACAAATGGCTGAGATGTCACAAATTGAGTTCAGAATTTGGATTGCAAATAAGATGAACAGAATGGAAGTAAAGATGAAATTAGAATGTCAAGGAATAATTTAAAAATTGTCTCAAGAAATCATGAATTTGAAGAAAAAAATCACCAAAATTTTGACACATTGAGGTAAGAACTTGCCAGCCTCAGAGATCTTAGAAATACAGTAGAATCCCCCAGGAACAGAATGGAGCGGTCAGAAGAAAGTATCTCTGACATTGAATTCAAAGCTTTTGAATGCTCCCAAATGCTCAAAGTGGAAGAGAATTGGAGATCAAAAATGGACTATTCCCTGAGAGAATTGTGAAACGACTCCAAAACAGCAAACATTCAGTTTCTAGGAATTTCTAAAGGAGAATAGATTGTTTCAAAAGGCCCAGACCTCTACTCCAAGAGATAAGAGGGGAGAACTTCCCAAATATGGCAAGAGATTCTGGAATACAGATAACAGACAGTTTCAGAATCCCAGCATGACTCAATACAAATGAAACATCTCCTAGACACATCATAATGAACTTCACCAACTTTACCATGAAGGTGAAAATTCTGCAAGCAGCCAGACATAAGAAAACCATTATCTAAAGGGGAAGAATATGAGAATGACTGCAGATTGTTCCACTGAAACTTTTCAAGCTACAAGAGGATATTCATCAAATTTATCTTCCTAAAATAAAACAACTTTCAACCCAGGATCCTATATCCAGCTAAAATGACTTTCATTTATGATGGAGAACTTAAATACTTTAATGACATTAACATGTTGAAGAAATTTGCAATAACTAAACCAGGTCTCCAGGATATTCTCAGAATCATCCTGCACAATGAACAGCTCAATGCTCCACCACCAAAATAAACCCATTCAGAAACTTTTGATCAAATTCCAAATTCCACGGGGGCAAATGGATTAAAAATGTCCCCTGGACTTTTGAAAAACTTGATATTCAAAATACTACCAAACTTATCAATACTCTCAATTAACATGAATGGCTTAAATTTCCCCTTAAAGAGGTACAGGTTGGCTGACTGGATACAAAGACTCAGGCCAAATATCAGCTACAATCAGCTACATACAAGAATCTCATTTGGCCTTAAAAGATAAATATAAACTCAGAGTGAAGGGATGGTCACCTATATTTCAAGCAAATGGAAATTAGAAAAAAAGCAGCTGCTGCAATTTTATTCACAGATACATTAGGCTTTAAACAAACAAAACAAAGAAAGATAAGGATGGTCACTTCATATTTGTTAAGGGAAACACTCAACATCATGATATTTCAATTATTAAAATTTATGCACCCAACCAGAATGCACTTCAATATATAAGAGAAACTCTAAGAGACACAAACAACTTGATTTCCTCCAGCACCATAATACTTGGAGATTTTAACACCCTTTGGGCAGTGCTGGATAGATCCTGCAGTTAGAAACTAAGCAAATAAATTTTAGACTTAAACTTAACCATTCAACAATTGGATTTAACAGACATCTACAGAACATTCCATCTTAAAAAATATGAATACAAATTCTTCTCATCATCCCATGAAACATCCTCCAAAATTTATCACTTATTGGGTCACAAGTTTAACCTTATAAAATTTAAAATAATAGAAATCACTCTTTGTGTTTTCTTGGACCATGATGGAATTAAATTTGAACTCAGTAACAACTGGAATCTGCACACACACACAATGACATAGAAAGTAAAAAAAAAAACCTCATGCTGAATAGTAGCTGGGTTATAGATGAGATTAAGAAGAAAATTACCAATTGTTTGGAACAAAATGATAATGAAGGCACAAATTACCAGAACCTTTTGGATATCACAAAGGTAGTCCTAAGAGAGAAATTTACAACATTGCAAGCCTTCCCCAAAAGAACAGAAAGAGAAGAAGTCAACAACTTAATGGGACATCTCATGCAACTGGATTAGGAACAACATTCCAACCCCAAATCAAGAAGAAGAAATGAAGTAATTAAAATTAGAACAGAATTAAATGAAATTGAAAACAAAAGGATTATACAATAGATCAATCAATCAAAAAGTTGTTTTTTTGAAAAGGTCAATAAAATAGATAAAATTTTGGCTAACCTAACAAGAAAAAAAAAGTAAAATCCCTAATTTTATGACTTAGAAATGATAAAGGCCAAATAAAAACAGACTCCTCAGAAATTGAAAATATCCTTAATGAATATTACAAAAACTCCATTCTCAGAAATATGAAAATCTGAAGGAAACAGACCAATACTTGGAAACATGCCACCATCCTAGACTTAGCCAGAAAGAAGTGGAAATGTTTAAAAAGCCTATATGAAGTTCTGAAATAGCATCAACTATAGTAAATATCCCAAGAAAGAAAAGCCCATGAACAGATGGCTTCACATCAGAATTCTACCAAAGTATTAAAGAGGAACTAGTACCTATATTACTTAACCTTTTACAAAACATCAAAAAAGAAGAAATACTGTCCAATACATTCTATGAAGCAATTATCACCCTTATCTCCAAATCAGGAAAAGACCCAACAAAAAAATAAAATTATAGACCAATATCTCTAATTAATATTAATGCAAAAATATTCAATAAGATTCTACCAAAAAAATCCATCAACACATCAAACAAATTATACATCATGACCAGATGGGTTTCATCTCAGGGTCCCAAGGATGGTTCAATATACATAAAATATGTAAATATAATATATCACATAAAAATTAAAAAACAAAGATCATATGATTCTCTCAATTGATGAAGAAAAAGCTTTTGATAGCATCCAGCATCTTTTATTCATCAGAATGCTTAAGAAAATAGGTGTAGAAGGAACATTTCTTAAACTGATAGAGGCCATCTACAGCAAACCCACAGCCAATATCATATTGAATGGAGTAAAATTGAAATCATTTCAACTCAGATCAGGAACTAGGCAAGGGTCCCCATTGTCTCCACTGCTTTTCCACATTGTAATGGAAGTCTTAGCCATCACAATCAGGCAAAAGAAGGCAATTAAGGGTATCCAAAGAGGATCACAGGAGATCAAACTGTCATTCTTCTCAGATGTTATGATTGCATATCTGAAACACCCCGAGGACTCAACCAGAAAACTCCTAGAAGTGATCAAGAAATACAGAAGCATCTCAGGATACAAAACCAATACTCACAAATCTGTAGCCTTTATAAATACCAACAATAGTCAAGGTTAAATAACAATCAAGACTCTATTCCCTTTACAATAGTGCCAAAGAGGATGAAATGTCTGGGAGCTGGGAGTGTACCTAACAAAGGATGTGAAAGATCTCTATAAGGAGAACTATGAAACTCTGAGAAAATAAATAACTGAAGATGTTAACAAATGCAAAAATATACCATGCTCATGGCTGGGAAAAATCAACATTAATAAAATGTCTGTAGTACCCAAAGCAATTTACAGATTTAATACAATCCCTATTAAAGCACATTTGTCATACTTTAGAGACCTGGAAAAATTAGTACTTCATTTTATATGGAAACACAAAAAACCTTAAATAGCCAAACATTACTCAAAAAGAAAAAAAAAATCAGGAGCAATCATGCTACCAGACTTCAGGCTATACTATAAATCTATAGTGATTAAAATAGCATGGAACTGGCATAAAAATTGAGAGGTAGATGTAGGGAACAGAATTCAAAACCAAGAGATAAACCCAGACACTTATCATCATTTGATCCTTGATAAGTCTATCAAAAATATAAATTGGGGGAAAGATTCCCTATTTAACAAATGGTGCTGGGTGAATAGGCTGACACTTATAGAAGACTAAAACTGGACCCATACCTTCTCCTCTAACAACAATTGATTCTCACTGGTTGAAGGACTTAAACTTAAGACATAAAACTATAAAATTTCTTGTAGAAAGCTCAGGGAAACACCTGAAAATATTGGCCTGGGAGAACACGTTATGACAAGAACTCCCCCCCAGGCAATAGAAGCAACATCAATAATATTTCACTGGCATCTGATTCAACTAAAAACCTTCTGTACTGCCAAGAACACAGTAAATAAAGAAAGTTGACATAACTCAGAATGGGTGAAGATATTTGCTGGTTATATTTCTGTCAAAAGTTTAATAACCATAATCCACTGAGAACTCAAACTTATTAATAAGAAAACAACAAGTGATCCCATTTCTTTATGGGGAAGAGACATTAACAGAAGCTTCTCTGAAGAAAACAGGTACACTGTCTACAGATACATGAAAAATGCTCATCATCTTTAATTATCAGAGAAATGCAAACTGAAACCACTTTGAGATATCATCTAATTCCAATAACAGTAGCCCACATAACAAAATCCCAAAGCTATAGATGTTGCAATAGATGTGGAAAAAAGGGAACACTGCTACACTGGTGGTGGAAATGCAAGCTTGAAGGTTCCTTTTGGCAAGAATTTTGGAGAACACTCAAGGTTCTAAACGTAGATCTGCCGGGGTGGAGCCAAGATGGTGGACTGCAGCCAGCTTTTTACAGAAGCTTTGGTCCAGAAGGAGGCTGAAAGGACAGAAGCTTAGTGAATTAGCTGATGGTTTGGAGCAGAGACAAGAGAGAAGATTGAAGAGCGAACTTCAACCTTCCTGAGGCGAGCTGCGACCCCAAAAATACAACCAAAAGAGAAATATAGCTGGACAGAAGCCTAATTTAAACATGCAAGGCCCCCTTGCTGAACTCAGATTTCTGGCTGATTTTGTCAGGTAAACCCTGGGAGCAGCAGCCTACAGGAGTAAATAGGGCCACATACCTGGGGGATTATGAGTGACTGGGTGCAAGGTGGGGAAGGAGGTATTAACCTTCCTAAACTAACCCATTTGCCAGGTAGGTCCCTTTGCCCTCGCGGAGCACTGGAGCAAGTTATATCTGAACTGCAAGCAGACCCCTGTTATCTAGCTCCCAGAGACATTTGAACTCTTCCACCTGAAATGGGTACTGACTGAGACAACTGATTTGGTCCCCTCAAGCGTGGTAGACCACCCAAGGACTATTCAAAGAGGCACTTCAGGTGTATGGTTGAGGGAAGGTTTAAACTATATAAAACTGTATATATTCCCCACCTGCAACATTGAACTCTGAAAAATCCACACCCACTCACTCCGAGGTTTGGAGAGAAATCTAGCCGGACAAAAGACTAATTTAAACACACAAAGGCCCCAGTGCCGAACTCAGATTTCTGGCTGATTTTGCCAGGTAAACCCCAGGAGCAGTGGCCTACTGGAGTAAATAGGATCTCGGACCTGGGGGACCACGAGTGACTGGGTGTAAGGTAGGGAAGGAGGTATTAACCTTCCCAGACTAACCCAGGTGCTGAGTGGGTCCCTTTGCCCTCACGGAGCTGGGCGGTTCCCAAAACTGCTTGCTAGAGTCGCATGCCTCATGGGCAGCAGGCTCCTGCTCTGGGCAGGCCCAGTACTGCTCAGAAGGGCTGCAGGCGTGCTGCAGGCGTCCTACAGGCAGAGGCAGAGAAATCCTCCAATCCAGGTAGACCCAAAACACCTTGCGAGTGACACACACACCCCACGGGGGCCAGGGGAGGTGTCCCCCACACCAGGCTCCCAAGCTGGGCAAGCCTAGAACTGCTTGCTAGAGCCACACTCACCCTGCAGGTGGTGGTGGAGAGGTCTACCACTCTTGGAGGGCCCAGAACAATTTGCTAGAGCCACATACGTCCCTCGGACAGAGGTGGAGGAGTCCCCGGCTCCAGGCTTCTGCACTGGGTGGGCACAGATCCGCTTGCTAGAGCCACACGCATCCAACAGGCGATGGAGAAGTAGTCCCCCGCTTCCCCCCAGCTACTCTGGTGGGGCTGAATGAGAACTGATTTGGTTGTTCATGTAACCCGCGCTACCGATGCCATTCCCCTACCCTCTGGCTGCTCCAGGGTGCTGAACTAGGACTGATCTAGCCACTACAGTTCCCCTGCTCCACCCAGAGGGGCTGAACTATGACTGATCTGGCTGCTGCCAGTTTCCTGCCCCCCCCATTGCCTGGCAGCCTGAACAAGGTCTAATCCAGTCACACACACTTTTGTGCAGCTGCTGCTGTTCCACTGCACCCTGGCTACCCCAGCACCCGAGAACTGTGAGAAGACAACAGACACGCTCTGCCTGTCTCTCTAGGCAAACAGAAGAAGCCATCAACTTAATGGTTCTGAAAAGGACTTTAACAAGGTAAACTCAGCATGGGGCGGAAGCAGTGGAAAAATTCTGACAACTCAAATAACCAGAATAGATCAACTCCTCCAAGGGAAAAGGGGGAAGACACAATTGAAGACCCCATCCACAAGCAAATGGCTGGGATGTCAGAAACCGAGTTGAGAATGTGGATAGCAAATAAGGTTAACAGACTGGAAAAAACGAAGGAATTAGGAGCTCAAGAAATTATTCAAAAGATTTCTCAAGAAATTATTCAAAAGATATCTCAAGACATTATTCAAAAGATGACTCAAGAACTCAATGATTTCAAAGATAAAATGATCAAAGATTTTGAAATACTGAGACAAGAGGTTGCAACCCTCAAGGATCTGAAAGACACAGTGGAATCCCTCTGTAACAGAGTGCAACAGGCAGAAGAAAGGATCTCTGATACTGAAGACAAAGCTATTGAAGAAGCCCAGGAGAGCAAAGATCAAAATAAATGGAGAGCAAAAACAGATCTCACTGTCAGAGAACTCTCGGATAATACGAAGAAAACTAATATTCGTCTTATAGGAATCCCAGAAGGTGAGGAGTTGCTTCACAAAACACAGAGGCTCTTCATGAAATTATGAAAGAGAACTTTCCAGACATGCCAAGAGATTCTGAAATTCAGATAGCAGATAGTTTCAGAACCCCAGCATGACTCAACCCGAACAAGACATTCCCCAGACACATCATAATTAACTTCACTAAAGTTAAGATGAAAGAGAAAAATTTGAAAGCAGTTAGACGTAAGAAAACCATAAACTAAAAGGGGAAGAGTATTAGGATGAGTGCAAATCTCTCAGCTAAAACCTTTCAGGCTAGAAGAGGATGGTCATCAACTTTGAATCTCCTAAAACAAAATAACTTTCAACCCAGGATCCTGTATCCAGCTAAACTGAGTTTCATCTATGATGAAGAAATTAAATACTTTAATGACATTAACACATTGAAGAAATTTGCTATAACTAAACCAGCACTCCAGGAAATTCTCGATCCTATCCTCCATAATGACAAGTGCAATCCTCCACCACAAAAGTAAACCCACCCATAAACTTTTGATCAAATTCCAACTTCCACAATGGCAAAAGGATTGAAAATGTCTACTGGAATTTCAAGCAACTCAATGCCCCAAATTTTACCAGGCTTATCAATAATTTCTATCAACGTGAATGGCTTAAATTGTCCTCAAAAGAGGCACAGATTAGCGGATTGGATACAGAAACTCAGACCAGACATCTGCTGTATTCAAGAATCGCACATTACTTTAAAAGATATATATAGATTCAGGGTGAAGGGATGGTCATCTATATTCCAGGCTAATGGAAGGCAGAAAAATGCAGGTATTGCAATGCTATTCGCAGATACAATAGGTTTTAAACCAACAAAAGTCACTAAAGATAAAGATGGCCACTTTATATTTGTTAAGGGCAATACTCAGTATGATGAGATCTCAATTATCAATATCTATGCACCCAACCAGAATGCACCTCAATTTATAAAAGAGACTCTAACTGGCATGAGCAACTTGATCTCT